>LNAC01000334.1:832504-891878 GCA_002007465.1 Ailurus styani
GCGGGCCTCGATCCCAGGACCCCGAGATCATGACCTGAGCCGAAAGCAGAGGCTTTAACCCACTGAGCCACCCAGGCGCCCTTCTTGGTGTATTTTTGTTACATTTACTTCCAAGACCAGGGCTAACTGGAGAAGGCACTTCACCCAGCAGAGCAAAGTGGTTTTTTGTTTTGTTTTGTTTTTTCTTAATCACTTCACTGGAACCTCAGTAAAGAAATAGCTGACATGGTGCTGACATGGTGCTAACATGGAACTAACACGGTGATGCTTGGTGGTCAGCAGCTTCACTCATTAGCCAGCTGCTTGGGTCTCTGCTGTCCTCATGTTTGTGTGAAGCAACATGGCCCCTGTCTTCCCATCGCAGATTGGGTTCTTTGTGGATTGGGTAGGCAGAACTGTGAACATCAAACTTGAGAATGCAGGCTAAATAGATTTTGTGGAGTCAGCAAATGTTTTAAATTAATTCTTCTCTGATATAATGTTTGAAATGAAACAAGCCTGTCTGTTTTCCCCTTAGGACTCGATTATGAGTCCTGCCCTACATCAGAAGATTGTGAAAACAACGCTGTGGATTCTTTCTGGAAAAGGACATCTATGCAGGTGAGCCTGGGAAGGCCGGCTGGGAGGCTGAGTACATGTGGGACCTGCGAACACGGGACAGAGGGGTTCAGAGACGGGACCATCGGGTCATGATTTAACATCTCCGAGCCTCTCATTCGGTCCACATTCACCACATTCTGATTCACTCCGTCTGCTCCATAAAGGTGTGAGGGCTTTAGGAGCCTAAATACTTAGTGCAGCCAACATATTGAGGGAGTGTTGGGATAGATGAGGATATTAAATAGTCACTGTTATTACTATTGTGATGTGGCTGCTCTTAGTATTTGAAATCAATGCGATTTTGGTTGCTACGTAAACTGGGGTGTCACCTCTTTCATGTGAGACCCTGGGACACGGGAGGTCCAGATATGGGGGTCGGAAATGTCCCCAAGGCTGCTATTCATGATCAAGGAGGTGGTAGGTGACAGGTGAGGAGAAGATAATTGGAGACACAAAAATGGCCCCTTCCTGAAGGTCTGTTCCTCAGAGAATACTGTCACCAGAGATGATGACAGTCTAGTAAATGTTAGCTCTGTTGGCTAGGAGGCCAGTGGACGTCAGGGTCTTGCCACCTGCCACCACCAACGCCCTCTCAGGGCTGTATGTCCGTTTTTGTCCCATGTTGGATCCCCAGGTGTCCACGGGGTCCCTTGTTGATCAGAGTGAGATGACTTCGGTCCAGTCCCCGTCCACACTGCGGTCTGGAGCAGGGTAGAGGGCCGGCTCCGGGCAGCAGCCACTGTTTATTCCTGAGCTCTCCTGCTGCTCCACTGGGCGCACCCCATTTGTGCTCACTACCCATAGGCTCCATTTCCAGTGGAAACTCATCTCCCTGAGTGCTGGGCTGCCAGAGCCCCTCCTGGAGGCTACGGGGGCATCATCACCTGCATGTGGGATCATAACAGCAGCTCAGGGGCAAGGTCAACATTCTCGTAAAGGAACTAAGAGTCATGCCCACATTTTATGAGCCCTTAGAATGTGCTGGATAGTCTATGCACAAGGAGAGGTGGTTTAGTGACGAGGAGAGGGTCTGAACTGTAGCAGAGAAGTATTCAATAAGTGTTAATAACTATTATTTTGTTTTATTTTTATTTATTTCTTAAAATATTTTAAACATTTGTTTATTTTAGAGAGAGAAAGCATGCCTGCGAGTGGGGGGAGGGTCGGAGGGAGAGAATCTCAAGCAGGCTCTGTACTGAATACCGAAGCCTGGCACAGAGCTTGATCCCATGCCTGAGCTGAAACCAAGAGTTGGATGCTTAACTGACTGAGCTACCCAGGTCTCCCAAAAATTATTATTTTAAATGATTTAATCTTTACAACAATCCTGTGAGGTCAGGGACCCTTATGACCCATGTTTTACAGATAGGAAAAATGAGGCACAAAGAGATCAAGAAACTTAAGCAGACTTACTTTTTTTTTAATTTATGTATTTTCTTTCTGTTCAACTTATTAAGCAGACTTATTCCACAGCTAATAAGTGGAGGAGCCAGAGAACAAATTTTTCAACTACTATATCATATAGCCTCATTGTATCTGCATGGGTATTTTATTATATTTTTTTCTTATCAATGTGATAGCTGCTTAGGATAAAAAAGTGGCAAATAATAGAAAATACAGATAGGAAAATTAATCACATATATGCCTACTGCCTGAAGGCAACCCTCTAGCATTATGATCGTCAGACCTTGGCATTTGTGGATTTGACCATGACCATTAGCACTGACTATTCGGCAGCACCCTGAGTCATGTGTGACACGAAGTGTCTTGTTGCTTTGCTGCTGCTGGTATTGGGCATCACTAAGTCCAGTCAGGGCTATCTCAGTACCACTTGCCTTCCCAGCCCCCCACTTCACTCCGATATAAACCATTTATCAGGGAAATGGAATGTTCCAGTAGTACCCTGAAGTGGAGATTTGGGAACTTCTCTGGACCTATCTCTTCCTTGGGAGTTTTGGGGGGTTGACTAATGTTCCCAGACTTTTGCTCATTTATTTTTAGCATAGTAGAGCTCATGCTTTGTCTTCCTCATGTAGCATTTTGCTTTACATATCCATACTTCTGCATTTGCAAACCTTTTGCAGTTTTATTAATGGCTGGCTAATATTTCAGACACTTAAGTACTTGCCGTTCCTTTGTTGTTAACTATTTAAATGGCTTACAAACAATGCTGCAGCACACACCTTTGTGCACAGTGCTTGTGATGGTCCTGAGAGCTGCTTACAAACTATGTCTGCCTCATCTCCTGCATACATGGTTTGCCTTCCCCTGCCTGTGGACCTTACTTGCTTGTGACTTCTTGTGACTTGCCAATGAGATGTGAGAGGGAGTGTCTATGATTTCTGGGTGGGAGTGTCTCAGAACTGGTCTGTGATTTGCCACTGTCCCTTGTACCTTCCCTGCCAATCAGTGACTTCGTAGATAGGGACTCTTCATCAGCGTAGGTCCCAGAGTGGGGACATAGGAAAGAAAACCTCAGTGGACTTGTGATAAAGTTGTAGTGTGAGCATGAAATAAATCTTTGTTGTTGTTTTTCTGTTTTTAGATTTTTTTTTTTTTTTTTTGACAGAGAAAGAGACAGAGAGAGGGAACACAAGCAGGGGGAGTGGGAGAGGGAGAAGCAGACTTCCTGCTGACCAGGGAGTCCAATGAGGGGCCTGATCTCAGGACTCTGGGATCACGACCTGAGCCGAAGGCAGATGCTTAATGACTGAGCCACCCAGGAGCCCGAGATCTTTGTTGTTTAAAGCCACTGTGATTTTGAGGTTGTTTGGCAGCATAGTTTAATCTATTCCAGCTGATACAGTGCTAGAAACTGATCATTTCACACGGTTTTCCTAGAGGTGATCACACCATGGAATCAGTCTATGAGTTTTTGACATTTCAAAGCAATTTGCTTTCCGAGAGATGCCAGTCGCATCCCTACCAGCTATGTGAAATACCAAATTTAGTACTTCCTTGCTCACACTGAGGAATGTCAATTTAAAAAAAATTGCTCATTTCATAGCTAAAAAATGACCTGTGTTAATTTAATCAAAATGCTTGTTTCTTCTTACAGTATGCAAGGGACAGTTCTGGGGTGATCTCTGTCATGCTGAATGGTTCAGAGCCATCAGGAGCCTATCCTGTTAAAGGGTAAGAACACCAGCATCAACAAATACAAAAAGAACACCAAGATGTTTATTTAGTTTTTTCAAATGGAAGCTTAAGAAAACCATCTTAATCAACAGCATAATGCTTGCTTTTGTAAATTCAGGTAAAGCAAAGGCAGTTGAATGACCTGGAGGTCAGAGCCATGTCTATACATCTCTGCTATTAATAGCTGATGAATGCATGAATGAAATAAATAACCTAAAAATAAAAGCCAAAAATACCCCCACAGAACACCCTGAAAGTTTTCCAACAAAAGTAATGTGCAAATAACTAACAGTGAAATGGGAAAAATATCCTATTGCTTTAGGACTTTAAGAAATGTTGGGGCGCCTGGGTGGCTCAGTCAATTAAGCGTTCAACTCTTGATTCCATCTCAGGTCACCATCTCAGGGTTGTGAGATTGAATCTAGCCATCTGTCTGGCTCCACACTCAGCATTGAGCCTGCTTGAGATTCTCTCTCTCCCTCTTCCTTTGCCCCTCCCCCTGCTCACATGCATCCTTACTCACTCACTCTCTTTCTCTCTAAATAAATAAAAATCTTTTTTTAAAAATGCCTTTCCTGGGGCGCCTGGGTGGCTCAGTGGGTTAAGCCTCTGCCTTCAGCTCAGGTCATGATCCCAGGGTCCTAGGATCGAGCCCCACATCGGGCTCTCTGCCTGCTTCCCCCTCTCTCTCTGCCTGCCTCTCTGCCTACTTGTGATCTCTCTCTGTCAAATAAATAAATAAAATCTTAAAAAAAATTAAAATGCCTTTCCTGTTTCTCAGTTTTTTTGCAGATTTTGAAATTCCCTACCTCCAGAAGGATAAAATCACACGAATTGAGATCTGGGTTATGCATGAAATCGGAAGACCGAAAGTGTAAGTCAACATGTTACTGATGATGGTAATTTTGCAAACATGCTTCTCTTGAATATGATATAATCAAGCCTGTTTTACCTTTTCATCTTTGGGGAAACAACAGTGTTTTCTGTTCCTGATGTCATGGGTAAAGACAAAGTCTTAACTTTTTAGAAATGCCACTAATCAGTCCTGAGCCCAGGGATAGGACCTACCTCCTTTATTCAATTATTGTTCTCAGCCAAGGAAAGCGGTGTTCCTTTCTGAGCTACCCGGGCAGCACTTATGCATTAGGGAGTTCCTTATGCATTTGTGTGGGTCAAAGCCAGTCCCCGCCTCCCCCCATCCCCGGTTGTTTGAAAGCCCCCACCAGGAGTTCTCAGAATTGACCCAAGGACTAAGTAATGAAGACTTTATTCTCTGAGAACAATCATTTCCACACCTGGGTCTCAGGTAACTGGCCAAGGAAACTATTAAGATCCGTATTTTCTGGAAAGCCACTGGAGTTTGTATAAACACAAGCCTGACCTCATTCTTCTCATCAGTGAGGAGCATTGCTGGAAAAAATGGAAGATAAGAAATGTAAACCCAGATGATTCAGAGATGAGCCAAGGAGGCCCAGCATGGTTCAAGTACAGTCATGTCAAGCTCAGAGGCCAGCTGGGGCCTTGCTCTTCAAAGCGTTGATGAAAAGTATTGCCAACCCCATTGAGTATGTTCTGGGAGAATCTAAGCAACTTCCCCATTTCAGGCTCCCTGAACCCTCTAAGACTCGCCGTATCATGAGGGATTATTTTTTCCTATCTCTTAAACAAGAGATTAAATTTGCAAATTACTTACTACTTAGTAATACTAGGGTCTGCATTTCTCTTCCTAGAAGAGAGGTTATACTTATGTTGCATAAAAAACATTGTATGTTATTTTTCTTATTTCTATGGGAAGTTGCTCTTTGTCTAGAAAGTATGCTTGCTTGTTGTTTTAACATTTCTATCAGAGACAGCTTGCCCTTTGAACCTCTCTTTAGTGAGGTAAGGAAATTGCAATTCATCGTTATCTTGAACCAGCATTTCTGCTACAGGCGAGATGATTAAAGGGCCCAGAGCTCGTGGTTGTATGTTTGTGCCACAGAGTGGAGTTACGGGTTATGAGCTAAGGAAATGAGGGTCCTGAGCTGCTCAAATTTCAGGGGAAAAAAACCCAACAACTTATAGACAAAGGGCTAAAAACAATATGGCTTGACTTAGGAAAGGCAATATTAGCATTCAAAGAAAGAATTCTTGAGACGTCTTTGGTGCAAAAATGTGATTTTATTAAAGCATGGTGTGCGGGGGTGGGGGGGATGGGGGAGCTGGACCCGTGGGTAGAGAGAGCGGCACCTGGGTCATGATGACTGGCCCTTTTTTCCCTACCAGTTGGGAGGGGAGGTAAGGGAGGTTTCAAAAGAATTTTCATATGCTAAAGAGGACCTACAAGATACCAAAGGCCTTGCCATTGTCAAGCTACGGTGTTTTTTCCCCACCTAGCAAAGCATTAACATTAAGATAATTGGGAGATTCCTGGAAGAAAGTCACACTTGTCTCACCCAGGAGCCCAGGAGTGGGGGGCGGGGAGGGGGTGAGGTTTGGGCTAGATTTACCTTTTGTCCTTAGCAAAGCATTAACATCCGGGCAGGTGAGTCCCTACAGGCACGTCACTCTGCCTGTTTCAGGGACCTGTCAATGGGCTGGAAGAAAATGTAATAATTTCCTTCTGCCTTTGTTTTCACATCATGGCTGATACCTGATTGTGGTTAGCGTTGTTTTAGCTGTCGTTATTTAAAAATATATATAGTAAAATAATCCATTGACCTTCTATATCAAGGTGTTCTGAATCCTCCACATCATTGCTTTCTAAAAAATTCTCAGTAGTGAGTTTGTCCAGGAGAAGGACTTCATTCCAGGTTTTAGCTAGGTTCTAAAAACATGAAATCACTCAACCCCTTGCCCTCATCATTCCTGTAATGCCTAGAATTCCAATTCTTTTGTGAAAACATCCTCCAGTCACTCATTTCCACTCTGTATACACCCTCTCTACTAGTGTTAAAGTGGGGTGGCTGTTTCCCTTTTCATTCTGGGTAAACTGAGGCAGGCCTTGCCGGTGATATGAATGACATATTGGCCTACTTGTCTGCCAATAGCAGCTGGCGCTATTGTATCCGTGCTCTTTGCCCCTGCTGAATTACGGCCACAGGAGGGCAGGACTCCGAGTGGATGACCAGGTAGGGAAATGAACACTCACACCGTGTTGGGGTGCCCAGCAGAGGTTGCCATTTAGCACTGCCTGTTGCTGGAAAAGAAACAACAGGCCCAATTAACGTAACCTTGTGTATCAACTATACTTCCCTAACAACAGCGAAGTAACAGTGGGTCCCAAATGGAGTCATTTCTCCCCACAGTAGCAAACCAACTTTCAGCCTCTCCCAGAAATGTGACCTTTCAACAGTCAGTCTGAAATTTCCTGATCAGCAGTAGTGAGGTCATGGTCAGCACATTAAATCCTAGCCTCTCCCTTCCCGGCAGAGAGAAGATGACCTGGCCTGAAATAATCCTTTATTTTCTTTTGCTATTAACTTCCTTGTCACATGCTCCTGAGCATACAAAACCTTCCATTTCCAAGGACTTCTCAGAGCGTCTGCCTGCTTATTAGAAGGGATGCTGCTCTATTCCTGAATCACTTAATTGTTGAATAAAGCCAATTAGATTTTCAGATTTACTCGGTTACATTTTTGTGCTTTAACACTATCAAGGAGCCTTAAATTGCATTCAAAACCTTAGTGCCAGAAAACCTACTTCCAGGAATTTATTCTAAAGAAACAAAGAATTAAGGATGTGTTTGAAAATGAAGCTTCAACAAGGTTAGTTTTTTAGTTATCAAAATAGAGCAATCAATCTTGATCATTAACAAGAGGGGACTGGTTTTATGAGTCATGTTCTGATTATGTAAGAGAGACCATGCAGGAATTTAAAAGTAATGGCAGAGAAGTGTATGTGTATGCACACACATACATACAGACATGCAACGGACATGGGCCAAAGCAGAATACGAAATGCACTGGACAGCAGAAGCCTATTATATTTTAAAAGTCTCGTGGGAATGAATGTATTTCAAACGTTTAGAAGGATATGCACCAAAATGTTAGCAGCACTTAGCCCTAGTGATAAGCGATTGCGATGATTTCTTTTTCTTTGTGTTTATTTGCATTTTTTTTGGATAATATTTGATTGTATGCTCTTGTTTTCATTTAAAGCCTAACCTAACACACACTGTATGGTGAACAAGTCGGCAGCCCCGTACTGGGCTGGGGCAGGTCACTGTAGCGTGTTGAGGGCTGGGGGTGTGATGCGCTCTGGGGCGCACTGCGCATGCGCCAGCGGGGGCCCTCCCAGAGCGCTGGACCGCAGGACCCGCAGACTGGTCCTCAGCGCACCGCTTTCTGGGGGTGCCGCCGGTTTCCGGGAAGCGGCAGTTTGGGGCAACACGGTTTCCTGGATTCCCTCAGAGAGGAGAATAACCCGGGAAGGACGTGGTCATAGAAAATTTTAATTCACCCAGGAACAGCTTCCTTTTTTCCCCTCCTCCTTCAATTTTATTTCTGTTTTTATATTTTAGGGAATCCTGTGGAGAAGGCACCGTGAAAATCCTGGAAGAGAGACTGAAGAAAATGGGTTTTCAGTACAGCTGTGTTAACGATCATCTGTAGGTGGTATATCATAATCTGGGTGCAGTTCCAGAGGCGGAGCCGTGAATTTGGGGGGCATGGGGCTGTTGAAGGTGTTCTGCTGGGATCAGCTTGGAGGGACAGGACTGCGCCTGCTGGGCTGTCACTGGGTGTGACGGCGGGGAGTCTCTTCTGGCCCGGGGTCCACCTGGTCCCCCCGACTTCTGTCCAGAGTCCTTTTTAAAGATGCTTCAAAGACAAATAGAAACCCTTTCCATTTGTGCCTGCCATGTTTCCCCTCCCTTCCTATGGCGGGTGAGTGACCTGAGAACAGGCACTGTGGTCCCTGCCTCTTTGGATGCCCAAGATCCTTGCCCAAGATAGGTGCTAGGGTGGGTTTGTTTGAGATTCTTATAGAGAGCTGCATAGGAAAATAGCAGCTACCTTTGATTGTGCACATTATGGGCTCAGTACTTTATGTACTTATAATCAGGTGTTGCCTGAGGGCTTTTCTGATTCTTGGAAATTAAAGATTTTATTTGTTCAGGGGGCAATGAGAGACACACACCTGCGAGTTGGGGCAGGGGGAGGCAAAAGGAGAGGGAAAGTAAGAATCTTAAGCAGTGTCCACACGGAGTGAGGAGTCGGATGCCAGGCTTGATCTCAGGACAGCTTTGAGGGAGTCAACGCTGTTTCCCACAGCTTGATGCTGTACCAGTGTACTCACCTGTTACCGTTAATGCTCTCAGGAAACTCAAAAGTGCGGTGGTACCACCCTCTGTTAAAAACAAAACAAAGCAAATACCGTTTTGGGGAACTATAGACGATGTACAGGAAAATGCACCAACCATAAATACAAAGTTGGGTGAATTTTTCCAAGTTCGACACACGTCTGGATCAAGAAACAACATAACCAGCGGCTCAGAGTCCTCCCTTTCAGCCTTCCCACCTGCCCACAGTAGTAACCTCTCTCTAAACTTGTCTTAGATTCCTTGTGTCCGTTGTTAAGCTTTGTATAAATATCCCTTCTCCATGGATGGATAAATGAAGGGTCAGAGAGATGAAGTAAGTTCTCCAAGGTCACCGCTCAGTGACAGAGCTGTGTTTTGAACCCAGTGCTTTATGGCTTTGAAGGATGCTCTTTTCTTTCTACTAGAGGACCCCTCCTTTCTTAAAGCACCTGATGTTATTTTATTTTTTTAAGGTCTTTATTCAAATTCCAGTTAATTAACATACAGCACAATATTAGTTTGAAGTGAACAATATAGTGATTCCACATTTCAGTACAACACCCGGTGCTCGTCACAAGAAGAAAGGACCAGATTTTCATAAATATGTCTTAAAAGGCAGTTCTTTGCTAAAGCAGCTCAACGATGGAGAAAATTGTGCCTAAAAATTCCACATTTAGGACCACTTTGCTTTGGCCCAGGAACTCCCTGGGGGAGGCTGTCTTTGTAAGTCATCAGGCCAAGTGTCGTGACCCAAGCCAGAGACCTAGGTGTCCTTCCCTGCTTGCTCATGGCTGTCTCTGGGGACTCAGCCTGCTTTCACAGGCTCTGGGGTTGTTCCCACCTGCGCTGCCCTTGGGGGCTCTTCCCTTGCAAGCCTGGCTCAGCTGCCCTTATTCCCACTTCTGGTGTTAAGCTGGGATATTGTATTGCTCCTGGGAGCACAGAGGAGATAACGAAAGATTTACCGTGGGAGAGTGACCAAGGTTAACACACCAAACTCCAACCCAGATGTAACTAACACCCTCTTGCCCCACAAAATTCAGGGGACGTGGTCCTCTGTCCTGTGGCCGTCAGGAATTCTCCCCGAGATTCTTGCACATTTTGGCTGGGTCTTCTCTTTTCTGAGCCTCTCTTGCCTCCTGGTTGATTGCTGTGAGCTCTATATTGAGCCAGACTCCGTGAAACTCAATGACTTTGTGGTGGGGGGTGGCAGGGGGACAGAAAACAGCAACAACAAACTCTTCTCAGAACAAATACCTGCATAGTGTAGACTTTACTAGGAAAGTCCTGCCTAGTAGGCAAGTCCTGGGGAGCGGTAAAGTGAACAACGCCTTTCCTGTTTTTATTCCAGACACCTGGCCAGGAGAGAGCCCCTGCTGGCTTGCCTCTTCCTCAGTGCCCAGTGTCCCACAGCTACCCAGCTCCTTTTTTTTTTTTTAAGATTATTTATTTGTTTGTCAGAGAGAGAGAGAGAGAGAGAGAGAGAGGGCGTGTGCACACAAGCAGGGGGAGGGAGAAGCCGAGCAAGGAGCCTGATGGGGGATTCTGTCCCAGGACCCTGGAATCATGACCTGAGCTGAAGGCAGATGCATAACCCACTGAGCCACCCAGGCACCCCCAGTTTCTCTCTCACTTCTGCTTCCCTGCCCTCTAAGGAGTCTGCATCTTCTCCCTCTACTGTGCAGCTTCTTTGTTGAACCCGGGCACCAGTCATCACCCCTGTGCTTCAAGTCCAACTTTTGGCCAAAGACCTCATCAGGAGGATTTTCCAAACAAGGATGTCCATCCTTACGGCAGTGGTTCCATGCTTGGGCTCTGGCATGAGCCTGCAAGGTCCAAGTTCAGCTCCACCACTGCTACTGTGTGTACTTGGGCAAGTTAGTCTGATCAGCTTTCTCAGCTGTAAACTGGAGACGATGATACCTGCTCCATTTGGTTGTTGAGAGGATTCAACATCATGCTCTGTGTAAAATCCATAATCAGATTTCTTGGTACATAGTAAGTGCTCAATAAATGTGAGCTAATATTGTTTAAAAGAAATAGTTTGTGTGGGGGCACCTGGGTGGCTCAGTTGGTTAAACAACTGCCTTCGGCTGGGGTTATCCTGGGATCGAGCCCTGCATCAGGCTTCCTGCTCGGTGGAGAGCCTGCTGCTCCCCCTGCTTGTGCGCTTGCTCTCTCTCTCTCTCTCTCTCAAATAAATAAATAAAATCTTAAAAAAATAGTTTGTGTGTTCTTTAAGGTCAGAGACTTTGTATCCCCAGTGCTTTGCCTGCACACCATAAATGTTTGATAAGTGAGAGTCACTTAAATAATCCCTTAAATGTTCTTTCTTTTCATTCCGTAGGCCAGTGAAGCTCTTAAAGTGCGTGGACCACAGCACCCATCCTGACTGTGTCTTGAACTCGTAAGTAGATGTCTGACCCAACCTCCTTGCTTCCCCCGAGATGACCAGGACTTACCATTGACAGAACATTGATGACTGCAGTATGATCTAACACCCACGCCCTAAAATGACCTGGCTGCTGAGTAAGGTTTGTGTCCCTGCACTTCTAGGTCTGTTTGAGCTGCCAGGTTGGTGCGGGTTTGGAGAACGTGTGCCCAGGTGAGCTGACCTCTGCCGTGTGGGCGGTTGGCACATGGTGGGTTCTCCCTGATGGCCATAGGATCCATTCTTCCATCCTCATGCCACACACTGTGCCGTGTGTGATACATAGAATGTTTTGCTAATTTTTATAAACTAGCCCATTAGAGAGAGACAGGCCCGGAGAGACAAGGAAGGAATATGCAGTCACCTACTGGAACCAGCCTGATCATCGCCCACCTGGGTTATAGAGGAGACCCTAATGAGTCTCCTTGCTTCCACTTCGTCCCATCCCGCATGGCTTCTTTGCAACCCAGCTGCTGCTAGCGTTAGCCTTTTATTTTAACTGTTTATTAGGGAAACTTCTAAACACACTCATAGACTGTAGTTCTTCAATCACTTAGTCATGTGACTTGTCTGCCCTCATCTCTGCAGTGGCTCCCACATCCCTCAGAGTCAGAGCCAAACAGCCTGCTCTGGCCCATTTCTTCCCATCTTCTGTTCTGCTCCCTTTCCCTTTCTGTACCTCAGCCACAGTGGCTTCCTGGAACATGCCAGGCACATTCCTGCCCCTGGGCCTTTGCCTGCCCTGTTCATTCTTCCTGGCAGTCCTTCCCGTAGCTGTCCGTGTGGCTGACTCACTGTGTTAGCTCCTATCTGGCCTCTGTGATGTTACATTGACCTCAGTATTTGAAATTACAGCCTGCACCATAGATGGCTCTGTGAACCCCTCATGATATTCTAGTTTTCTTTTTTATAGTGTTTCTCACCTTCCAACTTACTTGCTCACGAAGTTTATTCTTTACTGCCTGTCTCCCACATGTTAGAACGTAAGCCCCAGAAGGACAGGGACTTTTACATGTTTTGTTCAGTGATGGATGTGTCCCAGGAGATTAGCATGTTGCCTGCAACTGGGCGGGTGCTTAGGAATGAAGGAATGAATACCTGAATGAGTAAATGAATAACTGATCGGTTTCTACTCTGAGGAGGCGTGGACTCGAGACAAAGAATGTCTTCATTCGGCCAGGCAGTGGAAAGGAATGACAAATGTCGCACCAGAGTTGGAGTAGTGTCTGGTGTAGTTATATGTACATGAGTTCCAGATTTGGATTGCAAGAAACAGAAACCAATGGCTCACTTAGGTGGGGAAAGGGCAGAATAAGATTGTTGGGAGGATTTAATAGGATACGCAGTCCAGTGAACTGAGGACTTCAAAAGGCCTGGAGAGGCAGATATCCATAGTGTTACAGCGTAATTAGGTCTTTATGTTTTTACTCCTTGTCTCCTTAAGCCGACTGTCAACTTTATACAGATACAGTTCGTGTAAAATTTCTTTTTCTTTTTGAGAAGTTCTTTTTAAAGATTTTATTTATTCGATAATTTTTTTAAGAAGATTTTTTTTAAGATTTTGTTTATTTATTTGCTAGCGAGAGATACAGCAAGAGAGGGAACACAGGTGAGAGGGAGAAGCACGCTTCCTACTGAGCAGGAAGCGCGATGCAGGACTCGATCCCAGGACCCTGGGATCATGACCTGAGCCGAAGGCAGAGGCTTAAAGACTGAGCCACCCAGGTGCCCCCAGAATTTCTTTTTGTGAAACCATGGCACTGTACAAGGCCATTCCTGAAACAGGCAGGTGGTTCCACCCTGGCCCCCCGTGCCTCAGTTTACCTCCTCTCCTGCAGGAGGTGTCAGGTGAAGGAAGGTGGCTCTCCTTACCTGTCCTCAGAACTTTCCAGGGACTTAGGACATGGACTCATCATCTTGTTTCCTTCCAACCACTTTCCTGAAAGGTGGCAGCTCGATCCCCATCAGTGATGCTGAAGGGGTTAAGCGATCTCTTAAAGTTACTCAGGACTGGTTAGAGCCAGAAACAGAACCCAGGTTTGTGTGTCAAGTTCTTGCTTTCTTTTCTTTTTTTTTTTTTTTTTTTTTTTAAGATTTTTTTTATTTATTTCACAGAGGGAGAGAGATCACAAGGAGGCAGAGAGGCAGGCAGAGAGAGAGAGGAGGAAGCAGGCTCCCTGCTGAGCAGGGAGCCCGATGCGGCCTCGAACCCAGGACCCTGAGATCATGACCTGAACCAAAAGCAGAGGCTTTAACCCACTGAACCACGCAGGCGCCCTCTTGCTTTCCCCACGAAACCACACTGCCTCAGAATGTCACTGTGGTTCACACCACAGCAGATAAGGAAGGGATTTAAAGTACCTGATCTGCTGTTTGTCTGGGCATTCTTCCAGCGATTGTTGAAGAGATTCATGTATGACAGTTCTGTCCCCATGCCCCACTGAATGTCCAGAAGAAAACCGTCTTTCACTCTTTGTGAGGTTTTCTTCCACTTTCATTGCCCTGGAAGGAATTTTACTGATATATTTTTTAAACAATTTAGCTAAGAATATTGATGGATGATTTGCAGAAGAGATCCTTGAGTGGCAAATATGGAGAATGATTTCATTTTTCTAGTAATAATGAGATACAAATTTAATGGGGTGCAATTTTCGCCTCAACATCTTGGACATACCTTAGCCAAAAGTAGCAAAAACATATTTAAAAAGTGTTACTCAGTTCTTGATGCCATTATAAGTTTGTAAATTGCTTTGGGAGAACAATTTGATAATATGTTTCAGGAATTATAAAAATATTCACAATCTTCAGCCTAAGTCAGACCTTAGGGTACTTCCAGTACCACCACCACCACCACCACCACCACCACCACCTCCTCCTCCTCCTCCTCCTCCGTCTTCTTCTTTTTTAAGATTTTATTTATTTGACAGAGAGAGACACAGTGAGAGAGGGAAAACAAGCAGAGGGAGTGGGAGAGGGAGAAGCAGGCTTCCCACAGAGTGGGGAGCCTGATGTAGGACTTGATCCCAGGACCCTGGGATCATGACCTGAGCCGAAGGCAGATGCTTAATGACTGAGCCACCCAGGTACCCCCTGGTACCCTCTTCTAAAGAAATGATTCAGAATGTGAGTGCCACCTGTATGCTCAAAGATGTTCACCAAAGCATTCTTTATAATACTGAACCCAAAGTTTAAGCATTGGGAGCTGAACCTAAATATCCAATGAGAAGTGAATGGTTGTATCAAAGGATTATATTTACTGGATCGAATATAATGTGGATATTATATGTAGATTATATCTCTATAAAACTGGGCAGGTGGGTAGGCAGTGGTAGGATAATCATACAGCAATATGGAAAAATTATCATGAACAATTCAAGTGAAAAAATTATATAGAAAACAAACTTAAAGGCTTATAGTTTCTAGTTTTGGTCAAAAATTCAGTACAATTGATAACCTACTGGATTGGTGAGGATGTGAGAAAACAGACGTACTTATGTTATTGAAATAAGGACTCATTTTGTCAGTCAGGGTCAAGGAGAAACATCAAATGTCTCATCTTGGCCCCAATTCTCTGTCCAAAGTGAGTTATCCCTCCTCTCTCAACACACCCTAGGACACAGAAGTGGGAATTCCAAGCTCAACTTGCTTAGGAATAATGGAGTAAAGGATTTTTAATCTGCAAAGGTTTAGAATGGAACAAACAGCTGTTTATATAAATCCAACTCACGTTATTAATAGTTCTGTGATAAGTTTAGGAACGACTTGCATTTTTTGGTATTTAATTTATTTGCAACATTTTACAGAATTTAGCATATGAAAATAGCTGTGTGATTCCAAATATATATGTAACCGTTAAATAACTGATTTCAGACTTGGGACTTTTAGCTAAAAGTTATAAGAGATTTTACTAAGTCTTTAGCCAAAAATGGAACGTTTAAGAGAATTAAAATTAAACTTAATGCACTTACTAGATTTTCTAGAATCAAGTATTTGAGGAAGTTCTGCTCATTTAAAGTCATTTGAAGGGGAACCTAGCTGGTTCAGTCTGTAGAGCATGCGATTTTGCATATCAGGGTCCTGAGTTCAAGCCCTATGTTGGGCACAGAGATTGCTTTTTAGAAAAGTTATCAGAGGTCCCTATTCTTTTTTTTAAGATAAGCTTTAGCCCCAGTGTGGGATTTAAACTCACAACCCCGACATCCAGAGTTTCGTGCTCTACCAACTGAGCCAGCCAGGCAGGTTTTTTAATAGAAAAATATGATTCAGAATTAATAGAGAAATCTATAGGGAAATGAGGGTTTTGAATTTATAAATTTAATAGCTAGAATTAATTTTTTAAACCAATGTGATTGCAAATAGTGTTTTTTTCTTTGCATGAAAGTTGCCCTCAAGCACAACCTCACATAGTCAGGGAGAATTTAAGTTAAAATGTGACAAGTAAAGGCCTGGAATGTGAACCCATTCATGGAAAGCAAAGGAAAACAAAACTGTATGTTCCTGTTTGTACATGATAATGGACATCAGTGATGAAATAGATCTAAGGAGGGCTCCTGGGTGGCTCAGTGAGTTAAAGCCTCTGCCTTCGGCTCAGGTCATGATCTCAGGGTCCTGGGATCGAGGCCTGCATCGGGCTCCCTGCTCAGCGGGGAGCCTGCTTGCTCCTCTCTCTCTCACTGCCTCTCTGCCTACTTGTGATCTCTCTCTCTNAAAAAAAAAAAAAAAAAAAAAAAAAAAAAAAAAGAAATAGATCTAAGGACCTGGACTCCCAAATTGCTATCAGTGGTTACTTTTAGGAAAGGGAGTGAGAACTTCCATTTGGGAGGGAGACCCTCAGTATAACTGTGTCTTGTTCTGTAATACTTTATTTTTCTAAAAGAAAAAACATAGGGATGCCTGGGTGGCTCCATTGGTTAAGAGTCCAACTCTCAATTTCCGCTCAGGTCATGATGCGAGTGTTGTAAGTTGGAGCCCTGCGTTGGGCTCCGGGGCTCCGTGCTTAGTAGGGAGTGTGTTTCTCTCTTCTCCCTCCCCTTCTGCACCTCCGCGCACTCTGTCTCTAAAATAAATAAATAAATCTTTAAAAAATCTTTTTAAAAGAGAATAAGCATAACTATACCTTTGCATTTGTTACTTATCTTACAGCCAAAAAAAAAAAAAGATCAATTGTGAGTAAATCAAATCTGAAATAACTCAATCAGAAGTGCAATTGTAGAAAATGTCCAGCAGGAAGAGCCCTCATACAAATGTGTGGGATGCTTAAGATTATTTTATTTTACTTCTTTTCTTCTCTATTTAAGATTTTATTTATTCTGGGCGCCTGAGTGGCTCAGTGGGTTAAGGCCTCTGCCTTCGGCTCAGGTCATGATCTCAGGGTCCTGGGATCGAGGCCCGCATCGGGCTCCCTGCTCAGCGGGGAGTCTGCTTCCTCCTCTCTCTGCCTGCCTCTCTGCCTACTTGTAATCTCTCTCTGTCAAATAAATAAATAAAATCTTAAAAAAAAAGAGTGTATTTATTTATTTGAGAGAGAGAGAGACAAGAGAAAGAGAGAGAGAGCATGGGGTGAGGAGGAGCAGGGGGAGAAGCAGACTCCCCGCTGAGCAGGGAGCCCAACACCGGGCTCCATCCCAGGACCCTGAGACCATGACTTGAGCCCAAGGCAGCTGCTTAATGGGCTGAGGCACCCCTCCTTTATTTTGTTTTTATTAAAAAAAATTTTTTTTGAGTGTAGTTTGGTGTACAACATAGTCATTCAACAGGTTTATATATTATGCTGTGTTCACCACAAGTGTAGCTACCATCTGTTACAAGATAAGTCTATTACAGTATCATTGACTATATTCCCTATGCTGTGCCTTTTTTCCCGCTTGTGACTTATTCAGGCCGTAACTGGAAGCCTGTATCCTCCAGCCCCTGGATCCATTTTGCATATCCTCCCTCCCATCTGGTAACCATCAGTTTGTCTCTGTATTTACAGGTCTGATTCCATTTCTTGTTTGATTTTTTTGTTCATTTTTTTCTTTTAGATTTCACATATGAGTGAATCATATGGTATTTGTCTTTCTCAATCTGACTTATTTCACTTAGGATAATACCTTCTAGGTCCATCTGTGTTGTTGCAAATGATAAAAATCTCATCCCTTTTTATGGCTGTATAATATTTGTGTGTGTGTTTGTGCGTGTGTGTGTGTGCGTGCACGCGCGCGCACGCGTGCCACAGCCTCCGTATCCATTTATCTATGGATAGACACTTAGGTCGCTTCTGTATCTCGGCTATTGTAAATAATGCTGCAATAACCATTAGCAAAAAAGGGGTGACCAGCACTCAGATGGAGTTCAGAACCATGGGATAAATTTCTAAGCCAAAATTAGATTGTTACATGATTTCTAAAAATGTATCTTTTAATTGTTGTTGTTGTTTTTTTTAATTCAGCAATTTCCGTTTTAAAAAATTCAGTCAGTGGTCAGACTCTGTTTGCTGTGGTCGAAGTCCATTTTTTGGCCAGGTCCTCTCTTGGCGTCTTAATGTCAAGATAGGTTTTTCCTCACTGCTTGAATTCCAGTGATACAATGTCCATCAGGAGAGAGGTTGGTTACTTGATGGTATGTCCATACAGTAAGAATTCATCCACGAGAAAGAATGAAGTAACTGATATGTACAATGTGGATATATGTCCAAAATTTGATGTTCGATGAAAAAAGGTGCAGATTCCATTTGTTGCTTAGATAAAAGTCTATGTGAAGGTGTGTGTAGGTGTATGCACAACATGAGCATAGGTGTCACATTCCTCAGAAGCCAGCTCAAACCGCCACCGCTGATTCTCTGTGGAAAGCAAGAATGGGGAGTCTACGGGGCACCTGGGGGGGGCGGTCAGTTGGTTAAGCGTCTGCCTTCAGCTCAGGTCATGATTCCAGGGTCCAGGGATCGAGCCCCGCGTTGGGATCCCAGCTCAGCGGGGAGTCTGCTTCTCCCTCTCCTCCTCCCCCTACTCATGCTTGCTGTCTCTCTCCCCCCACCCTGAAATAAATAAAATCTTAAAAAAAAAAAAAAGAATGGGGAGTCTAAAGCACTTTTACTTTTCACTTTATATTTTCTGTACTATTTCATTTTTTTCTGCAGAGTGTGTATATATCTTTTTGAAAGTAGGCACCACGTGCCAATACTGAAATTTTCTTTATTTCCCTTTTAATTTGCAGGGCCGTGGCGTTTGGAGAAACCCCACGTCTCTGGGCAGAACATGGTACCCGCTATGTCATTCCTTTTCTGGTGGCTCTGGCTTCAGCTGTTCGAATGTAACCGGAAACTCCACTGTTTGGCCCTAAGTGTCCCCCAGCCCTGGGGCCTGCCCTTTGCACATTCATCCTTCTTGTTCTGTGCACCCCAGGTGATTCCATTGTCTAATGAAGCTTCCTGCTGGGAAAACAATGTCCTGAGAGGGCTTTTCAGTGACACACATGCTCAGGATTTCAGAGACAAGAAATTCATCTAGTCCTATTGAACAGGTGAAAATTGCTGCATTAGAACTAAAGNCTGTTTGGCCCTAAGTGTCCCCCAGCCCTGGGGCCTGCCCTTTGCACATTCATCCTTCTTGTTCTGTGCACCCCAGGTGATTCCATTGTCTAATGAAGCTTCCTGCTGGGAAAACAATGTCCTGAGAGGGCTTTTCAGTGACACACATGCTCAGGATTTCAGAGACAGGAAATTCATCGAGTCCTATTGAACAGGTGAAAATTGCTGCATTAGAACTAAAGCAAGTTCTTAGCTTCTTATTTCATAATGGTACAAGCCATTGAGACCCAGACTATTGCTCTATAAAAAATATTTTTTTAGGAAATTCTAATGGAACTAAATCTGTATTTTTTCCCAGTATTTTCCTTTATCCTCAGCGGGGTGCAGTGCGTGCTTATTGATAGTTTAAGATATATATTTAAGATAGTTTAAGATAAATATACACGTGTATACATATATATTTGACATGCAAAAATTTATGTATAAAGACGTTCGTTTAGAAGTGCCTGGGTGGCTTGGTCAGTGAAGTGTCTGACTTTGGCTCAAGTCATGATCTCGGGGTCCTGGGATTGAGTCCTGCCTCAGGCTCCCTGGCTCAATGGGGAGTCTGCTTCTCCCTCTTCCTTTCCCGCTGCCCCTCCTCCCACTCTTTTTGTCAAATGAATAATTTAATTTTTTAAAGAGTTGTTCATTTAATGGTTAAATATAATGGGGGGGGAAGAAACTCGCAATGTCTAATAATAGAGAACTGTCTTCATGTGGCTTCATGTCCGTAGGATGGAATATCATTCAACTGCTAAAAGTCATATTTACTGGGGCACCTGGGTGGCTCAGTAGGTTAAGCCTCTGCCTTCGGCTCAGGTCATGATCCCGGGTCCTGGAATCAAGGCCTGCATGGGGCTCCCTGCTCAGCAGAGAGCCTGCTTCTCCCTCTCCCTCCGCCTGCCACTCTGCCTACTTGTTCTCTCTCTCTCTCTCTCTCTCTCTCTCTCTCTCTCTCTCTCTCTCTCTCTCTCTCTGTGTCAAATAAATAAAATCTTAAAAAAAAAAGTCACGTTTACTAACCCACATGTCCTTCAACCAGTGAATGGATGAACTAACTGTAGTACATCTATACAATACTCAGCAGAACTCTCTATGTTTAGCAATGGAAAGTAACCAGCTGTTGGTATATCCAGCAACATGAGCAGAATGGTGATGCCTGCTTTTGACTTGGCTTTTTGTATTTTCCAGATCTTCTCTAATAAGTATGCATTACATTTATAATCAGAAAAAAAGAGAAATATGCACACCCATACACCCATGCACATATCATATATTTGTGGTAATTTGACCTGACACAAAACATTTCCAGAAGACAAAAACAAAACCCAAAGCTTGTCACAGACACTTCTCTGTTCTCCTTATTCCTTTTCTTCCACAAAGCAGGCGAGGGAGCCTCAGACACAAGAACTCACTGATTCTGATGCCTCAGCACCCAGAAACAGTGCCGGGAGCCTTTTCCCTTCCCACAGGACCTATAAATCTCTGTAGAGGAAAAGAGATTGCCCAAGGGTGGCAGAGGCGTTCCTCAGAGGTGCAGCCCTGAGCCCAGAGCTCTTTGTCCCTTACTCCAATGGCCTTCATCTCTAGGTGAGGCCCTCCTGACAGTGTCTCTACTCAACTTTTGTGGACATTTGACCAAATATTTGCTCTAAAGTAGGAAAACTGCATAGCTTGATGATCACTGTGTATAACATATACACACATAACATAACCTCATGAATATCTAAAGAGGATCTCAGACACTGCTCTGGGCAGGTCTGTGCCTTCCAGCTCTTTCTCCCCAGTTCCTCCTCTCTCATCATTACCCCACCCTTGTGGCATCGGCAAGCTCACTTCCTCCATCATGGTGCTCTTGCAGGAGAGACCAGCTAACTCCCTTGTCCACTGTCATCGGCGACCTTCATTATCATCACCAACATCAGGACCATAGCTAGTATTTACTGAGCTCTTACCATCAAGTGGGCACTGTTATACATGTTTGATAAATGATTTAATATCCATAGAGTCATCATCACTATCCTCATTTTGCAGACAAGGAAACAGAGGCTTGACAAGGTTAAATCATTTCCTCAAGGTCACAAGTCTAGTATGTGAAAGGGAGTTTTTACAGCCAGCGTTGGGGTCTTTACCCTCTGCTGTACTAATAAGACCCCACAAATGCTAAGAATCCTGCATGTGTTCCAGAACCATCTGAATGGACTCCTTCCTCCCTCTATCCATGTTCTCAGTCTTTGTAGATTTTCAACCCTCTATCCACATACCATCTTTGCTTTTGCTTCTCCTTTGCACTTTGACACAAGACAGTCTCTCTTGTCCCCAAACCCAACTTCCCTCCTGTCTGTACTTGCCTCTCTCTTCCTTGTCTCAGCATGTTTAAGGACACTTGTCAGGGTACCATACTTTCTACCGCAAGGGCCGATATCGTCATACCTCTATTCAAACCACCTGAGCACTGCAGGCAGAAATTAGACGTACATTTATGCGACATCTAGGGGCACCTGGGTGGCTCAGTGGGTTAAAGCCTCTGCCTTCGGGTCAGGTCATGATCTCATGGACCTGGGATGGAGCCTCATGTGCTCATGTGTCGGGGGTGGGGAGGGCTCCTGATCAGCGGGGAGTCTGCTTCTCCCTCTCCCTCTGTCCCTCCCCACCACTGATGCACTCTTTCTCGAATGTGCTCTCTCTCAAATAAATAAATAAAATCTAACTCCCCCCAACCCCCCCAAAACAAAACAAAACGAATACATTTACATAGCAACTAGAGTCCTCCATGCATGTAAGCACAAGTATTACCAATTTCCAGCTTTCTCTTTTAGTAGTTAAGGTCCTAGGGGGTTTTGGAGAAGCCTGGTATTGATGGCTGAATTTTTGGATGTTTTCTCTTTTTATACAAATCTTAACCACTTGTAGCCTTTGGCATGCAATATCAGCCTATGGATGTCTTGTTTTAGCTTCAAAGGGTATATTTGAGCAAGGTTTATATGAGGAAGGAAGGAAGTGGGGGAGGGAGGAGGGAAAGAAGGAAGGAAAGAAGAAAGGGAGAGGGGGTGCCTGGGTGGCTCAGTGGGTTAAGCCTCTGCCTTAGGTTCAGGTCATGATCTCAGGGTTGGGAGATCGAGCCCCACATTGGGCTCCCTGCCAGTGGGGATCCTGCTTCCCCGTCTCCCTCTGCCTGCCTCTCTGCCTACTTGTGATCTCTCTCTCTGTGTCAAATAAATAAATAAAATCTTAAAAAAAAAAAAAAAAGGAAAGGGAGAAAGGAATCCTCTGTAATGTTTCAAAATCCTGCCCCAGTTCACCCACCACGACAAACCATATCCCATGACAAGCGGTAGGGCATTGTTATAAGGATAGGAAGGATGAACACGCTTGTCAAAGCAACTCTTCTCAGTTCAGCCTTGGAGTTTCATGATTTCTTCTTCCTTGTGTAGTTTCCAGTGTGATGCCTCCCCAATGAACTCTAATAGGTTTTCAGAAGGATCCAGACCTTTCTAGATACTGTCTTATAAAGAATACCATTTGAGTTCCCCTCTTCCTGTTGTGCCTAGCAACACTAGATTAGACAACTGTTCATACAAAATAATCCTACTGGCCCCAGAGGAAGGAGGAAGCAGAACTACCCTCAAAGGTGTGTGATCTGCACAGGTGCACAGGCACTCATGCTCAGAACGGCCCAACTTGGTCTAATGATCTTCTGTTTCTGTCTTTAAGTTCTAAATTTTTGAGCAAGGAGCCCAGCATTTGCATTTTTCACCAGCCCCTGCAAATTATGTAGCTGGTCCTGAGTGGAAGTATTGCCAGACCAAGGGTGTTTTATTTTGTCTTACCTGGTTCTGTTTCATAGATAAGCAACAGGACAATGCTGTGCCCAATCTGAGAAAAGGATGTCTCCAGGCGTAAGGACTGGCCTCCAGCACAGCAGGTGAAAAATCGCAATGAGATCGCATTGCATGTGCCTGGGAGATTTCTTACTTTCTAAGTCCCACTTCCCCAAGAAAGAAGCTAGCAGCCTGTTTTCCCAGTCACCCTGGGAGCGGGGATGCAGACACATGACATAAAGCTCACCCATCAGGTGCTCGTGTTGGAGGCTCCCCTTCAGGGGAGAGACTGCCGAGGACGCAGACTATCCAGCGAGACGGGCGGTGCTGGTGGGGTCCTAGTGGTGCCAAGGCTCCTGCAGCCCGAGCTGACCGTTTCTGCCCATGCGCACGCAGCTGGTTGCACTGCTTGTCTGGGTTTGTGAGGCCACTTGCTGGGCACGTTCTTTCCAACCTCCGTGTACACAGCAGTGCGGAGCATCGGTCACTGCACTTTCGCTGTTAGTGGTTTGAGTCACCCCCTGTTGTTACGTGAATCCCACCAGTCCTTCCTGCCCCACCAAAAAGGCATTGTCTTAGTCCGTCTGGGCGGCTATCACAAAATACTACAGACTTGGGGCACTTACGAACAGCAGAAGTTTCTTCGTCATGGTCTGGAGGCTGCGAAGTCCTCTGCAAGTCCAAGGCACCAGCACCCTGGTGCTTGGGGGAGGACCCTCTTTCCTCTGGCGCAGAGGCTCCTGCCTTCTGGCAGCATCCTCACCTGCTGGGGGCAATATGGAGCTCAGAAGTCTTCCCAGCTCTTAATTCGCCACCACTTCGTCTGAGACGATTCAACCAAACTCTACTGATAGAATGGTCTGGCTCTCCCTTCGGGCTCAGAATGTGCTAACCTTCTGTGTCCACCATCTGGATCTCAGCTCAAGGGTCTCTCCTTCCATGAAGCTCTCCCAGATCGACGTTCCCAATCTAGGTCGGGTTCAGAGTTTTTTGGGTTTTTTTTTCTTCTTCTTCCACATTGTAATTACATATTTTTAAAAAACAAAGCCAGGGGCCAAAGGTAGCATTGAAAATATATAATCATGTGACACAGCCAAGGCAATCAGAGCAGACACCTTGTGGCCCAAGCAAGAAAGCTACTGGCTTTCACGACTGACCCACTGTGTCGTGGGTACCAACAGCAGCCTCAGCATGGATGGACTAACTCTGCTCATGGCTGGATCTTCAGCCCCTGGCCCAGTGCCTGGCATGTAAAAGATGCTTAATAAATATCCAGTGAATACATTACGGTTCTGTTGTTGATCCTTTTTAAAAAAAATTTTATTTTATTTTTTATTTTTGACGGAGAGAGAGCATGAGTGGGGTGAGGGGCAGACAGAGAAGCAGACTCCCGCTGAGCAGGGAGCTGGATTCGGGGCTCCATCCTAGCACTCCGGAATCATGACCCCAGGGGAAGGCAGACACTTAATCAACTGAGCCACCCAAGCATCCCGACCCTTTGCTTTACATGTCAGTTTTGCTCCCAGGCTTTCTTGGACCTAACATGTTGGACCATCTGAGACTTCTTAGCATGGCCTTACCCACCCAGAATATGGACACCAGCTAGCTACACCTTCCTGAAGCAACTTGTCACAGCTTCCATGCCCAGCAGCCACTCAGGTGCCTGGTGGAACAGTAGATTCCTTCTGTCAAGCCAGGACACTCTGGGGCTCCCTGGGGGTCCTGCCTACACAGGGAGTGGGCCAGCTCGGGAACCAGGTCCAGCTCAGAATGGTTAAAGCCAACAGACTGTGGGAGAAAGAATGGAGGAGAATGCAATCCTAGAAGATCTGACATATGGTGGAATATTCATTAGTGTGGCCACTGGCATGGTTTGTAAGAGTGGGGTCTGTTATCAAACCACATAGCTTGTCATAACCTGGATGCGCCCTACTCTCCCAGTCCGAGGGGACTGGAACATGTTGTCTCTCTGCGTGGATTGCCCTTCCTGCCGACGGTAAGCTCCACCTCAAGCATCAGGTGCTCGCTGAGTCCTCCGGCACCCTCGCCCACAGGAGCCTAGGTTGTTCTTGGCCTCTGTCCCTCCAGGCCCCAGCGAATTCCCATAACGTGGCCCATCTTCACTGTCTTGTTTGTTTAGGACTGTGGTTTCTTTGAAGACCAACCCATCTTTGCAAACCTGGCCCAGCCACACCTGGATGAAGTGAACATTCCACTTGGGGGTTTCATGGGAGAGTAGAGAGAAGGATGAACTGGGCTTCGAGAGGAAAATGCAGGGTGGGTGATTCTTTAATTTTCTTTTAATGTAATTTTATTTATTTGTTTATTTTAAGTAAGCTCTACATTCAACGTGGGGCTTGAACTCACGACCCTGAGATCAAGAGTTGCATGTTCTACCCACTGAGCCAGCCAGGTGCCCTTTAATTTTCTTTTAATGTAAGTTTTGTTGCAGGAGGTCAGGGATGGTGCAAGACAAACTTAAAAGCATCGTAAAAAAAAAAAAAATCCTGTGTCATATTTTTCTGTATTTATGGTATACTTCAATAAAACACCTGGAATGCATGATATATTATGAGTCTGGGTCAGGGGAGCTGAACGGGGAGGGTGACAAGTGGTGTAAGATCTTGGCGTACCTAAAAAGGAAGTGAAAAGGCCCCAACTGACTTCCAGTCTGCAGTTTGTCTTGGGGCCAGCGGCTCCTCAGGCTAATCCCATGGGAGCCACAGCCAAAGCGTCTCTGGAGCCAGGCTTGAGAACACGGTGTTCATCGCCTTCCGGTTGCCACGGTTACCAGGCAACTTGCAGGGCCACTCACAGCGCCCTGGCCTGTGACTTCTCTAGACTCTGCCAGTAACCTGGTGAGTAAATGGGTTTCTGTGGAAAAAGAGAATGTTATTTATTTATTTATTTTAAAGATTTTATTTATTATTTGACAGAGAGACACAGGGAGAGAGGGAACACAAGCAGGGGAAGTGGGAGAGGGAGAAGCAGGCCTCCTGATGAGCAGGGAGCCTGATGCGGGGCTCGATCCTGGGACCCTGGGAACATGAAATGAACTGAAGCCAGACGCTTAACCGATTGAGCCACCCAGGCGCCCCTCACTTGAAAATTTTTACTTATTTATTCATTTATTTATTTTTAAGAATTTTTTAAAAAAGATTTTATTTATTTATTTCACAGAGGGAGAGAGATCACAAGGAGGCAGAGAGGCAGGCAGAGAGAGAGAGGGGGAAGCAGGCTCCCCGCTGAGCAGGGAGCCCGATGCGGGCCTCGATCCCAGGACCCTGAGATCATGACCTGAGCCGAAAGCAGAGGCTTTAACCCACGGAGCCACCCAGGCGCCCTATTTTTAAGATTTTATTTATATATTTGAGAGAGAGAGGGAGAGCACAGAGGGAGAGGGAGAAGCAGACTCCCACTGAGCAGAGAGCCCGATATGGGACTTGATCCCAGGACCCTGAGATCACCACCGGAGCCAAAGGCAGATGCTCAACTGACTGAGCCATCCAGGTGCCCCTCACTTGAAAAACTGTAAACAATACTACAAATTAGGAAAAAGACAATAGATACCATCTGTTATACCACATGCCAAGTAGTGGACTTTTTCTCTACGTATATTCAAACATATATTCGTATTTTAAAACACACAACGAGGTCTTGTTTGACATCAGGAAGGTAATGGAGAACAGAATCGTTAAATCACAGGTTCTAGGCTTTTTACACATTGAAATGCTGATGTCAAACATAGAGTTGCCTCCTGACTGCTCTCCGAACTTCTGATGCATTTCCCCTCCAGCCTGACTTCTTTCTGTAACGCTGCCAAGGCCATCATCCTCAGTAGGGTCCTGACTGCATCAGCCCTAGTTCAAAATCATCAGTGCAAAATAAAACCCATGTTTTAAAATCTAATATTCAAGATCTTTCCATTCGACCCCAAACTGCCTTTCTAGCGGCGAGTCTTCAGAGACCCTCTGCGCTCTCCAGGTGCCTTCTCCCAGCTCGCCCTTCTCAGCCAGGGCCTCCGCATCTGGTACATTTGCTCACCTCTTTCTTGACGGCTCACTTTGTTCCACTCTCAAATGCATTTGTTTTTACGTCTTTCTTGAGGACAGAGTCTTTACCATTTGTCTTTGTGTCTGTCACAGTGCTTCACCCTGACCAACCGTACCTAGTGAGCAGTTGCTATGTGAAGGAATCAATATTGCATTTAAAATTGAGCAAGATTATCAGGCTTAAGGAATAGAAAGAAAAATCCCATCCTCCTCCTCCGGTGTTTCTCCTGTGTTCACAGAACTCTTCACTTCTGTCATTCTGGTCACCCAATATGCGAGTTTTTTCCTCACCAAGCAGTTTTCTGACACCAGTTGGGTGACCTACAATTCAGTGAATTCTGACACTATCTACTTTGAGGTACGTTCAGAGTCCACAGGTGAAGAGCTCAGTCCCACAAGGCTGTGTGCCACCCCCCCTTCACACCAATCATGAGTCTAGATTATTACCTGTGCTTCTGACTGAACAGCCGTAGGTCAGAAGTTCCCATTTTCTTCTCCTTGGGTTCAATTCATTTGCTAGAGCAGCACACAGAACTCAGAAAACCCATTTAGTCACTAGATTACTGGTTGAAGACAAAAGATATGACTCAGGAACAGCCAGATGAAAGAGACATACAGGTCGAGGTATGGGAAGGGGCCAGGAGCTTTCAGACCTTCTCCAAGTGCTCCTTTCCCCATATGGCCATGGGTTCACCACCCCAGAAGCTCTCCAAACCTCATCCTTTTGGGTGTTTATGGAGGCTTCATTACATAGGCACAATTGACTAGATAATTGGCCATTGATGATTGATTCAGTCTCTAGCCTCTTTCCCCTCCCTGGGGGTCAAAGGATGGGACTGAAACTTCCAACCTGGGTGCCTGGGTGGCTCAGTGGGTTAAAGCCCCTGCCTTCGGCTCAGGTCATGATCCCAGGGTCCTGGGATCGAGGCCCACATCGGGCTCTCTGCTCAGCAGGGAGCCTGCTTCCTCCTCTTTTTCTGCCTGCCTCTCTGCCTACTTGTGAGCTCTCTCTCTGTGTCAAATAAAAATTTAAAAAAATGAAAAAGAAAAAGAAAAGAAACTTCCAACCCTCTAAGCACCTATTTGGCTCCCCTGGCCAACCCTTAGGTGTGTTCAAAAGTCGCCTCATTAACATAACAAAAGACAACCTTAACCCTTCTCACCATTTAGGAAATTCCCAGGGTTTTAGGGACTTTTTGCCAGGAATGGGAGGAAGACCAAATAAATATTTCTTCTTATAAATCACAATAGTACAGGGAACCAAGTGGGGTGACAGCCCGACATGGTGGCTAAGAGCCTGGATTCTGGGGCCTCACAGTCTGGCCCAAATCTTGCCTTTATGCCTTGCTGGCCACATGGCTCTGAGCAGATGTCTGTCTCATAAGGAGAGATTACAAGTGCTCAGAATAAAGTGAGTTCCTGTGCATAAAGAAGGCAGAGCGGTGCCAGGCAGATAAACGAGCACTGTGTCACGCATTAGTTGCTGGTACTGTTGTAACTATGGGAGTCATTGATAATCACCTAAATAAACACCGTCTATGAAGACAGTACTTTCTAGTATAGGTCCAGATTACTGAGGCGCAGTCACTGAGCTAAGTACTTTCATACANTTTTTTTTTTTTTTTTTTTTTTTTTTTTTTTGCTAGAGAGGGAGAGAGAGGGGCGTAGGACAGGCAGAGGGAGAGGGAGAGAGAGAATCCCAAGCAGGTTCCTCCACCCAGTGCAGAGCCTGATGCAGGGCTCGACTTCACAACTCGAGATCATGACCTGAGCTGAAATCAGGAGTTGGTTGATTAACCTACTGAGTCACCTCACACATGCTTTTATTAATCTTCATCCAGCCTCATGAGATAATCAGTTCCACTATTACCTGTTTCACAGAGGAGAAAACATGAACGTACAGAATTTTCTTTCTTTACCTGGCCAAGATCCCACAACTTTGGTGCCCCTGAGCGGCCTTCCTGGTCTGGGTGGCAGCCAGCATGAGCTGAAGCAGCCACATCAACCCTCCCTCCTCATGAACTGACACATCCGGCGCCGGCACTCAGTGGGTCCTTGATGCATATCTGCTGAGCCAGGGGTAAATGATTGGACCGTAGGAGAAACGCTCATGGAAGGCCCCAGAGCACAAGAGGGCATAGGTAGGCCCTTCAGAGAGCTGGGTTCTAGTCTCTGTTTTGTTCTGGGTCTCTGTCGAAGCCACCCAAAAAGTTGGTCATTCCCTCTCACACAACAGACTTGATAACAAGGGATTTTGGGAACCCAAAAGAGAAATGGTAGAAACCATGATGGTGAGGAGTATATATTGACAGCTGAGCAAATCTGAAGACACCCCCCATTGTGAGGAGGCCAACACCTCCAGGGGCTCTGACAGGAGCCCTCATGGCTTACTTGGTCCGTGTCAGTGTCCCCCCAAAACTTCAGAGGTAACAAGATAAAATAGAAGCCCAATTTGAAAAGGAATTTCAGACACATGAGAAAATGTAGAACCATGTGTGTGAGGACTTTCTCGCTAAGATATCTGATCTGCCTGGTGCATCATCCATCAGGGTAGCGGAGGGACATTCATGGAGACTAGAGAATGTGGGAATGTTCCCTGGGGGGACCCGATTTTGAAGCAAGTGAGGATGCTGGTAAATAAAAAAGGAGAAAAAGAATAAGAATCCCCCCCAATCCTGAATACTGGTTGATTTAAAATATATTTGGGAAGGCACAGGACTTTGATCAAAAAGCATGATGACCCTTTTCCGATGGTTTTCAAAGATGTGAAGTGGGAGTGATCACATCTTGGCTGCCTGATAGGTTACATGTCTGAAACTCACTCTGAACACAATTGTCATGGACTGCCTTGTGTCTGCCCAAAAGTCACACTTTGTTACTGCGGCCCCAGCAAACCAATACTGACCGAATATGTCAAAAGTGAAGTGTAGAGGCAGACACCTACTAAAGTGAAAACCATCTTTCTTGATTCCTTCGTTCATAAGATAGTGAAATTGAGGTTTGCAAAGGGTGCCAAGTTGATGCGGGTGAATAGAGTGTCAGTTTGAGAAGTATTCATGATCCTACTCCACACGGGGCAGTCCAGAGCAGAGCTGATCCGGCAACCAGTGCTTATTCTTCAATTTATTTAGTCTTCTATCATTCCCCAGTGCAGAAAGTGGAACTCATGGAAACGTCTCTTCGTCAAAAACTTTGCAGTTGCTGGAACCTAATTGACAGTCTTGTGAAACACAGAGGCCAGCCTCACACTTGACGGGGAACATTTGGCACCAAGCAAAAGGATGACCTGAAAGCCCGTGCTGGCCAACAGGGTACAGCTATTGTTGAAACTGGGAAACTGCCTTTTGAGCCCTGGCGGGACTTCTGAATATTCACATTAATAACCAGTGAAGCAGATTGTAGAATCTGAACTTTGCTAATTTCAGTACAACTCATTACTTACAGCTTTATGTTTTTGTGCTTTCTTGGTAGTGTCTATCTTATGATATGTCCCAATAGTAAGAGCTGTGTATCTATTAACTTACTTTACTTAGGGTTTAAGGAATATCCTTATTTCTTTCCTCAAAAGATATGAATTGCAGCAGGTTCTCTAAAACATATGTATTCATTGCTATGACATTTTTGTCCTTTAAAGTCATATTATCATGTAGGTATTAAAGGGTAGCTGTCAAGATTACCCAACTCTTCACTGAAATGATTTGAGAAAAACGCATGTTGAAAAGCTTATCCAAGTATGCGTGTCCACCTTGTGCAGAATCGGAAGGGTTTTTATTTGGCTTGTACCTGCTGCACCTGCGTGATTTCACTATAGAAATGTGACATGATTAATTCTAAAATGGTTCTTGTAAAATTTTACTATTTGGGAATAACTAGCACATAGTTAAAAGCTCTTAGAAGAACACTACACTTGTTTGGATTCTGCGTGACACAGCCCTCTGTACAGAATTACAATCAGAATGAAGTTCTTGTTTACCACTGCTGCTGTTAAAAGAATTTAGGGGACATGGGGTGGAGGCTGGGGGATGAGAAAAGAGAGAGAGAGACTCTTCTGACCCTCACCAGCTGATAATTAAACTAGTAATGGCTCTCGGGGCGCCTGGGTGGCTCAGGTCGTGATCCCAGAGTCCCGGGATGGAGCCCCGTGTCAGGCTTCCTGTTCAGCGAGGAGCCTGCTTCTCCCTCTCCCATTTCCCTTGCTTGTGATCTTCTCTCGCTGTGTCTCTTTCTGTCCAATAAATAAACAAAATCTTTAAAAAAAACCCTAGTAATTGCTCTCTATTTTTATGTATGTGTTGGAGACGCAGGGTATTTTATGATTGCATGGCAGAAAACCTACTCTAGTCTAGCATCAGGGAAGGGAGACTTCCCAGAGAAGTGACCTCTAAATTGAGACAAAAAAGATAAGGGCTATTTAGCCAGATGAGAGGGAGGAGGGTTGGAAATATTTCCAAGCAGGGAGATTAATATGTACAAAGATTTATATCCTCAACTGCTGAGTTTGTCTTAAATGTTTGCACTTTGTTTATTTAACACATTTATATACTCAGCCAGTAGTTACTGATTATCTTGAGGCGTCTGGGAGAAGTAGTGACTGGTGTCTTGTATCCAAGGACACAAGACTGTTTTGAGTTTGACCCTTCTGGTCCCCTCTTCTCCAAAGGAGTTGCTGAACAAGCATAGATGACCACAAGCATAGTTTGGAAATCAGCTTTCATTATTAACTACTAGATTGTCAGGCTCCCCACTAGGGGCCACCCCTGTCTAAGCTAAGGTGGACAGGCCCCTTGGGACAGTACACACATCATGTGGTAACCTTACCCTAGATTTCCTTGCTCATAGAACTCACAATAAGGAGTTCTTCCTTCCTGGAAGAGGGTGATTGAGGTTGGGAGGTGGGAACAGGACAGCCTAGGCAGACAAACAGGGAGAAATGCTGGGACATTCTGTCCATACCCTGGATAGGCTTCATGAAAAATGACAGCGAGAGGTTCTGGGAAGCTCTCAAGCTTCACAAGGCCTTACAATGTAGTATGTGTGTTGGGGTTGGAGGGGAGCCATAATCAAAACATGACTGAAAGCATGTGTCAGTGGTCCATCCCAGGGAACAAATTTGGTCCATTATTTGCTTTTGTACAAAAAAACCCACAAGGGCTTTTTGCATTTTTAAATAGTTGAGCAAGAGCAAAAGAAGAAGACTATTTCATGAAATGTGGAAATTATGTGAATTTCAAGTTTCAATGTCCATAAATAAAGCTTTGCTGGAACCTAGCCTCGCTCATATCTGTGGTTGCTTTCAAGCTGCAGTGGCAGAGTTGAGAAGTTGCAACAGAGAGTGTGTGGCCCTCAAAGCTGAAGTGTTTTTTATTAGTCCCTTTCCAGAAAATGTTTCCTCACCAATGGTCTGAAAGTTTGGGAAGGTCAGTGGCCCACAAGCCAGCTGCTGCACTGGGAGAATGATGGACAATCTGGTTGGTGTATGATGGCTCTACTCTACTTTCTTGACTGATGCACAATACAAATACATAATATTTCATTTTCTTTGACATCCTCGGCTCTGTGGTCACACCTGTGACAAGCCTGTGACAGTTTCTCAGCAGGAAGGAGGAGGGTTTTTTCCCCCTAGGTTTTTGCTGAGCTGTTTTTTATTGAGAACTTGAAAATCAAGGAATTCCTTTTATTTAAGATTTAAGCTGCTGACTGACTTTAAGTTGTCGAATCTCCTCAAAAGTAGAGCCTGTGATAGAATAAATCAAAGTGGATAATTCCAGGAAACACTGGTGAGGGAGTAGAAGTGGGAGCAGAAGGGCAGGAAGCCAATCCAGGGTCACCAAGTGAAGGCAATTAGAGTTTTTGCTGCAAACAGCATAGAACATTCTTCCAAGTTGTTGCACCTGGTGGGAGGAGGTGGGGACATTTATCTACCTATCAAGCTTTAGTTGAGAACTGCTCCCACGAGGACGTCTGGCCTGCACTCTGATTGCAACTGGTTGCCCCAGCAGAGATGGATCAGGGGAATCATCACACCATCAAAAAGCCATTGCATAACTTCACAGTTAAAAGTAAATTCAGACTTACACAGAATTGAATATTACAGAGAGTTAATTTTTTTTTTAGAAAATTGTTCTGCAGATTATCAGTTCTAGGTGTACTATAATTTACATTATGGAATAAGAGACTCTTAATCTCGTGAAACAAACTGAGGGTTACTGGGGGGTGGGAGGGTAGGGATAGGGTGGTTGGGTTGTGGGCATTGGGGAGGGTTTGTGCTTTGGTGAGTGCTGTGAAAGGTGTAAGCCTGATGANCCCCCTGGGGCAAAAAAAAAAAAAAAAAAAAAAGAACAGCTTTTGCTGTATCCCCCCCCAAAATTTACATTATGGAATAATTTATCATATTTAATCCAATATTGTCAAAGCCTATAAAATATGTGTCATGACTTTAGTAACAGCTATATTAGTAGAAAATGCTTCTTAAAACTTAAAATTATCAAAAATCATTTGTGATACTGAATTTGCCAAGAGTGACTTGATAAGCTTCAATTACATGGATTGAAAATGAAGTTGCTGAAAGTACGGACTTCAGTGACCTCATAAGTGAATTTGCAGAGGGGTTGGACCATGAGCGTGTTTTGAGTGTTGCGGTTGTGCCAGCTCAGACTCTGTATTCAGCAGTCTTCAGGAGATCTGAGTATTTCCATTCCTCTGATGGGCAGTAACTCAGATCAATGTCCACATGTCCCTTTGAGAGAGGGTCAGGGAACTCAGTGTTTTATATGCTTCTGTGGCATTACAGCCACTTCCTCCCCCTAAAATGATTGGAGATAGGTCTGAGATTCCAGATACAGGTCTGGAAACTGGGCGGTGGGTTGTGATCTTCCACGACAGTAGCAGATGGCCTTTGGCTCACTTGCTCTTGATCACTTTTGATGGTAAAGGTCAAACACATCTTCATTGGCTGCCCGTCTCTCTTGCCGTAAGATCCTCTAATAGAGGCTCTATTAGCGTCATCTGAGATTCCTCCCTGTCAGGCTTCCACCTGCTATGGTGACTTCATTGCCATTTTGGCGATCACGTGTGTCCTGCCTATGTTAATTAAGTGCTGCCTCCCAGGGTCCACTACTTCCTCTTGGCACTAGGAAGCCCTGTCTCATAACTTCATTCCCACCATCATCCCTGGCCATTAGCACAGAACCACTTTTGAGCTTCTCCATGACACCAGCATACTCATTACTAGCACATTCTTTACTGCGTTAACAAATCATAATAATCTTATTCTTTCGAGCATGCCCTTCTCTCTGAGCCTTTAACCCCACCCAATCCCGATCTCCCCCCAACTTTTTTTTTTTTACTGCTCTGCCAAAGTAGAGTAGTAAATAAATTTTATTTACTTCGAGGCATCTTTTTTTCCTAGTTTTCAACAAACCATTCCAACAGTGTTATTAAGACTGGCTCTAGGTGTCCTTCCTGGGTTGTTAAATTTGAATGATGGGACAGTGTCCTCTTACAATACATTTTTTTCTTATCCAGCCTTCTGTGTTCCATTCCACCATCCCCAGTCCTGCACCATGCTCAGGCATGTTTTCCCCATTCTTGGCATACATATTAGGTAGATTTGTCATTTTCCTGGTTAATAATTTATTTTCTAAATGAAGGAAAATATTTTCCCCAAGTGAATCCTGGAACCTAGTTATCAATCTAGAAGCAACTAAGGAATGTATGTCCTGAAGAGGACGAGCGTCATCTTGCAGTGTAAGGGCCTGTGCTGGTCTCCAGGCACGGTGAGCTGCTGTCTTCCAGCAAAAGGGAATCATGGGACTCGGGGGGGGTTCATGGGAATCTGAGGGTTCAAGGTTTCCAATCCCATGTACCAGATGTCCCCGTCCCAAATCTCATGGTCCCACACCCTCCCTATCAGGGAGGGGTATCTACCAGGCTGTGGATTAGGACTTCTTGTCACTCTCCTCTGCTCACTCACGTCACATTCATCACAGTCTGTTCTGGGCTACCCTCATGTAGAAGGTAAGGGTCTCCTTAAGTGCACCGAAGAAGTCTTCTGCCTTCACACCATGCCCCGAGTCAATAGCTGGCTGACCCGATGCTGTCATTTTCTTCTCTCAGTATTTTGGTGGTAGTGGAAAGCAACAACGAACTCCACATCCCCTATAATTGCCATTTGTACTTCCATCTCTCAGTCGTTCAGAACCTCAGACTGTGTAAGTCAATGCACCCTTTTTCCCAGCACATCACAGTTCCCCTCAGTGAGGGTCTTATTGATGTAATGCCACAGTGTGCCAGGGGAGGGGGGATTGAGACCAGAGACAGAAGAATCGGTGAGGGGTGGATGGCTAGTCAACGTGTCACTGAGGGCTACAAGCACTTAATCCTGCAGGGAGTTTTGGGTTGACAGGGTGGAATATTTCTGAGTTAACTCCGTTGAGGTACATGTGAGTGAACAAAGGTCTTTCTCCTTTGTTCCTGTCAGTCATTGGTTGAGGGCTGCTTCCAAGGAGGGTGTTAATTCCTGGGCATGTTCAGGCTGCCCAGTGTGTGGGCAGAGCAGATTTGGGAGGTCAGAGAAGGCTTTTGGGCAAAGGGTTACAGATGCCTCTCATTGGAAGTTGGGTGGGTGTGCCCAGGCATAGTTATCTCCAAGGGGATAAGCATGAGGCACCAGCATTTTCTGCTGTGGTCAGATTTTTTGCCATTTGATTTAATGTTTCCCAGTTAATAGTTTGGGTTTTATTCAGTTCCTCTACTTTATTCAGGGCTTCTTTCTTGGACCATTTCATTTTTGCCCCAAATTCAAAAGTCTTTCTTGTTACACTTCTGCCTAAATTCATGACAGACTTCCTACTCTATCACTAGTCTGGTCACTTCCTTATTTTTTCGAAGCAAAGAATACCTTTGGAAACTTTCTTCAGTTAGAACAAAAGACCTTCCTTGCTGGTGGCTCAGTTGGTTAAGGGTCTGCCTTTGGCTCAGCTCATGACCCCAGGGTCCTGGGATTGAGTCCTCCGTCAAGCTCCTTGCTTAGTGGGAGCCTGCTTCACCCTTTGCTTGCTGCTCCCCCTACTTGGGCTCTCATTCTCTCTCTCTGACAAATAAAGAAATAAAGTCTTAAAAAAAAAAAAAGAACTTCTTTGTTTAACACTATAACAAACCCGAAATGCAGCAGATGTGGTCCTTACTAGTAAATGACAGCGAAGAATATGTAAGAATCCATTCCTACCTCTTCATCTGGAAGACTCTTAATGTGTGTCTCTGCTCAGAACTAGAGATATATTCATTCATTATTTCAAAGAGAACAGGATAAATAAGATACAGATCTTAACCTCAAGGAACCATTATCCAGAACTGTGTTATTCAATATGGTAGCCACTAGCTGTTTGTGGCTACCGAGCATCCGATAAATGTCTAGCCCAAGTGAAGTGTGCTTTAAGTGTAAAATAGGGGTGCCTGAATGGCTCAGTTGGTTAAGCAGCTGCCTTTGGCTCAGGTCATGATTCCAGTGTCCTGGGATGGAGCCCTGCATCAGGCTCCCCACTCAGCAGAGAGGCTGCTCCTCTCTCTCCCTCTGCCTGCAGCTCTGCTTACTTGTGCTCTCTCCCTATATCTCTGTCAAATAAATAAATAAAATCTTTACAAAAAAATACCTGTTCTATTTGTTTTTTTTTTTTTTAAGATTTTATTTATTTATTTCACAGCAGGAGAGAGATCACAAGGAGGCAGAGAGGCAGGCAGAGAGAGAGGGGGAAGCAGGCTCCCCGTGGAGCAGAGAGCCCGATGTGGGCCTCGATCCCAGGACCCTGAGATCATGACCTGGGCCGAAAGCAGAGGCTTTAACCCACTGAGCCACCCAGGCGCCCGACCTGTTCTATTTGATTCTGTTCCTCACCTGGGGACTTCTCAGTCCACTGTAACCCCCTTCACAAACTCCTGCTGACTCTCTCCTCCATCAACTCTGTCCATATCCCTCGTGTTGGCCTGGTGTTGTTGAAGATTTCCTTGGCTTCTTTCAGAAACTTAAGATCCCCCCCCAAACTGGCTCCTCTTTCTTGTTGCTTCTGCTCCTCCTTTCTCCTCATGCCCCCTTCGATCTACCAGTTTCCTGGAATCCTTTGATCTCTCCCCCTCCAGCCCTCACCTCCTCCATCCCTCTGTCCATCCCTTTCAGACGTTTCCCTCCCCACTTCAGCCCCCAGCTCCCTTTGGTCACTGGAACTTTGGACCCCTTATCTTCCACCAGGGCCTGTATAGGAACACAGGGGCCTCCAGAAGGAATTACCAAGGCTGAAAAGGAAAAAGGAGCTCTTTGGAAGCTAGGCAAACAAAAAAATCTTTAAAGTGCCTCTGCAAATATGAGTAAAAGGCTTTAGTCATCTGAGCAGGTGTTCTGAACAAAGAATTTATAACAGACGTGTTTCAGTTTTGAAAAGGGGAGAAAATGTTATTTTTATTATAGAAACCTAATAGAAGCTGAAGAAGAAAGGACTCTGTACACATAGATGAGGGTAATAGTAGGCAATAAATGAGAATAAGGCAAAGTTAGATCAAATCAGGTACTTAGAACATCCAACCTTATCAGCTGGGGAAACCCAGTGGAGACAGCCAGGTGGGAGTCCCGACTGAGAGGCCTGGGCAGAGCGTCTTCCGCTCAGGTGAGACTTCCAACTGACCATCCCCATAAGAGCCACATTTATAGAGTAAATGACAGAGTTGGAAGATAAAACTTTGTTCGCCTACATGCAATCTGGAGTGAGCTACATCTTTATGTTACCATGTTTTTATATTTTGAAGGCACCTAGGCTATGTGTGTCTGCCTCCCCTCCTGGATTCCATTCTGGGGGGCCGGCCCAGCTTGGAGCAGGAGGGGATGTGAGACAAGATCTGTAGCTCTTGGCATCCAGAACAGAAGGGCCAGTTCTGACCTGAAGGTCAGATCATATATTTCAAATAACCAGGCTCCCAAGGTTATTCACACAGCATGAGTCTCACAAACATCACCCGCCTGTGTGTTCACAGATCCAGGAGGCTGGTTCTGCGGTTCTGTGGGGACACATGCCAAAAACATCTATCATATAGAATAGCAGGTAACCTTAACGTACTCCATCCGCCAGAAACACAGTGTGGATCCAATTGTTCTTTTGTTTTTTGAATTTTTAAAAAAGACTTTATTTATTTATTTGAAAGAGAGAGTGAGCACGAGTTGGGGTAGGAGCCGAGGGAGAGAGAGAAGCAGACCCCTTGCTGAGCAGGGACCCTGATGCAGGACTCAATCCCGGGACTCTGGGATCATGACCTGAGCCAAAGGCAGATGCTTAACTGAAGGAGCCACCCAGGTGCCCCCCCCAACTGTTCTTTTATAAACTGATGAGTCTTATAGTATCGTACATGTCTTGAGGCTAAAATTTTATTTTTTAAATTTTATTGATTGATTGATTGATTAAAATATTACATTTATTTATTTACAGAGAGAGACAGAGAAGGAACACAAGCAGGGGAAGTGGGAGAGGGAGAAGCAGGCTTCCTGCTGAGCAGGGAGCCTGATGTGGGGCTCGATCCCAGGACCCCCTTGACCTGAGCCAAAGACAGACACTTAAAGACTGAGCCACCCAGGCACCCTAAAACTTTAGAATGAAAACTGTAAGATCTCTTTTTGTGTCTGTCTGTGTGCTTTATCTATGTTTCTATATGTATGTTATAGATGTGTGGTATTTTTCTGCCTCTGGATGGTATTACTGGTTTTTGTCTGTTTTGTTTTCCAAAGTTAAACATTTTTTTCCCTCTTTTCTCTCAAGCTAGCTATCACTTACTTTAAGTTGGTAAATCACATCTCTGTAAGCACAAACAGAAAGTCGAAAAGTGGTTGCCAGGGGCCACAGGGAGAAGATGGTAAAAGGGTACGAACTTTCAGTTTTGAAATGAATGAGGTCTGAAGATTTAAAAAACAACGTGGTGAGTACAGTCAACAATACTGTATTGTACACCTGAAATTTGCCAAGAGTAGAACTTAAATGTTCTCACACACAAAAAGGGTAACTCTGTGAGGTGATGGGTGTGTTAATTCGCTTGATGGGGGGATCGTCCCAATGCGAATGTATGTCCAACCATCCCCTGTGTCCTTTAAATGCCTTCTGATGTGTCAGTTATACCTCTGTGAAGCTGAACGCAAAATCACAAGACAATCTTACCAATGGGGGAAAACACTGACTTAAATCTGCGTAGCAAGCTTTGTCCTTATCTACTGTGCTTTCCCTGGTAACCTCCCATACCTGGCCTCCTCCTTCCCCTTTCCCTATTAAGATAGTATTTTATGCTGAATTCTGAGCCCCCCACCCAGGGAGTTACTCTTTTTTTCCTTCCCCCGGGCATCTCCCATGTTCGCAGGCGGTATGCATGTTAATACATCTGTTTATGTTTCTCTCTTTTATTACAGGGACCTCGGTCAAAAACTCAGAAGGATAGAGGAAAATTATTTTCCCTTCACTGTACCAGCATTTAGCAAGAACCCCAAGTTGGTTTAGCCAGAATCCCCCCTTGCCCTTGACGTCCCTCTTAGGAATCTCCCACTCACTGACCTCCCTGCTGTTGTTCCTGCGAATCCCTGCTTGTCCGTGTTCTATTGGGACTGGAGCTCAGGTCTATACTCGGAGCTCCTCCTCTCCTATCGTAGTAGTTCCTGAATGAAATCTGCCATCACCTCTTTACCCTGTGTCGGATTCTGGTTTTCTCTGACACTAATAACATCTGGAAGTGCTTGCTTTCCTTCTCACCAAGATCTGCTAACCATCTATTTTTCCCCCTGAATTTGCTTATTCGGCTCCTTTTATTTCCTTACACTCATTCAGCAAATATTGTCCATTGGGAGGAAGAGAAGCTGTTCCTCCAAAGGAAGGTGGTGCTGGTCCAGGAAGCGGGGGAGGGGGCACAGCGAATGATACACCCCCGAGATGCTCGCTCTCCCTTCAGCAGGTCACCCTCCCGTCCTGTCTCTCTTCATCACAGCACATCAACTCTAGCGTAATTTCTTATTTTTTCACATTGTATGAGTTCCTCTTTTAAAATAACTCATGGTAACAGGGGAAGTTGGCTTGTGTAAGACCAGAAAGTGAATGAGTGTCAGTTTGTAAATATGCTAAACAGCCTTTAGTTTTGTGCTTAGAGCAACAGGGAGCTATTGACTGAAACACTCTGACAAGGGAGATGTGTGGCCGCATTTCTGCTTCAGTCTTGAAGTCATTCAACAAATATCACGTGTCTGTGAGTTCGGAGCCTTGTTCTAAGTGCTGGGATTCCTTCAGCGAATGGACGGACATCCATGCCTTCTTGGAGCACACACTCTGGTGGGTGGTGGAAAGAAGCTATGCAACTTGCATCAAGTGGTAAATTGTGTTTTAGAAGGTGATGCCTACTATGGGGAAAATACAGCAGGGATGCACAGAGGAAGTGTTGGGCTGGACTGTGGTTCAAAATAGGAAGGTCAGGAAAGGGTTCACAGGTGACACTTGAACAAAGATTCAAAGTCGTGGAGGGATGGAGCCGTGCTGATACCTGCAGGTATCAGGTATTTAGGTAGAAGGAGCAGAAGCAAAGGCCCCGTTGTGGCCACATGTCTGAACCATTCAGCAACAGCTAGGAGGCCAGGCCTGCAGGATCACCGAGGGGAGGGGAGAGGCCATTTCACAGACCGTGGCTGAGGACGTCAGCCAAGCATAAATCACCGGGAAGATCAAGTGCTCTCCTGTTAGCATCGTATCCGGCAATGGGTGAAACTCCTCTATATCCAAAATATACCACACTGTACTCTACTTTTAATAGTCAGACTGTCTCTGGGGCTCAGATAAGTCTGGTCGGATGGCATGGGGGCTTCCAGAAGTCCATTTGTGGGAGAAACTGTCAGATAACAAAGGAGTTCTTGAAAGTGGAGAAGAATGAAATGGTCCTCATGTCTAGTGGAGACTGGTCTCCGTGTGCGCATGGGTGTGTGCACGTGTGAAGGCCCAACTTCCTGGTTGGTTCACAACTGTGGCAATCAGTGTCCTTTGTTCCAGTGTAATTGTTAGTAGCATCTCTCTCTGTTAGAGAGGGTCCCAGGGAGAGAGAGCACTGTGAGACCCAGAGCCATGAATGGCATTGCGGGGGGACCCAGCTCTCAAAAAGTGACCTAGCCATGGCAGAGCTGAAGATTCCCAGTGAAGGTGGCCGCCAAAGGCAATGATGGGACAAACTCAAACTGCCTTGCAGAAAGGACCAGCCCATATCACTTAGGGCCCTAGCAGGACATAGAGGACACACTATAGAAGGGACCCTTTACAAAGGCATTGAGAGTTTGCAGAGCACACCAAGGCTTGAAGGGAAGAACACTTGGATGGCTATAGGGATCTGGAGGGAAGGCGGCCCATGGAGAAGCCACCTGGAGAGGAGCCGTGCCCTCTGTCGATGAACCCAGCGGCAGTGAGGCAACAGGGGGAACCAGCCGGGGAAATGTTACGGGCTGAATGTCTGTGTGTGCCACCCCCGGTGAATATCTTGAAATCCTAACTCCCGAAGACGGTGGTGTTGGGATGTGGGCTTGTGAGAGGGGCTTCAGTCATGAGGGTGGGGCCTTCTGAATGGGTCTGGTACCTTGTAAAAGAGACTCCCCAGATATCGCTCACCCCTTCCAGCATGTGAGCTCACGGCGAGGAGGCCCTGGCTGTGAACCAGGAGGAGGGCCCTCATCAGAACGTGACTGTGCCGTGCCGTGATCTCGGACTTCTCAGCCTCCAGAACTGCAGGAAGGAAATGTTGGTTGTTTCTAAGCCACTCAATCTTTGGTATTTTGTGATAGCAGCCCTAATGGACTCATTGTCTGTTCTCCCTCTGGGAGAGGCTGCTGAGGCTGAGACCCCGATGAAGATGGGTGAAGAATCTAGATGGCTGGGGGGGCCTGGCTGGCTCAGCTGGTAGAACATGCCTCTCTCGATCTTAGGGTCATGAGTCTGAGCCCCACTTTGGGTCTAGAGATTACTTTAAAAAAAAGAAAGAAAGAAAGAAAGAAAGAAAGAAAAAAAGAAAGGAAGGAAGGAAGAAAGAAAGGAAGGAAGGAAGAAAGAAAGAGGGGTGCCTGGGTGGCTCAGTAGGTTAAACAGCTACCTTTGGCTTAAGTCAAACCTCCACTTGTCTGAATCCCAGAATCCTGGGATCAAGTCCCACATGGGGGGGGGGGTCCTCGCTCAGCAGGGAGCCTGCTTCTGCCTCTGCCTGCCACTCTGCCTACTTGTGCTATCTCTCTCTCTCTCTGACAAGTAAATAGAATCTTAAAAAAAAAAAAAAAACAAGAAAGAAGAATCTAGAAGGCCAAAGGGAAGGTGTCCAGCCAGCAGCCTCTTCAGCCTAGTCACCAGCGGTGATGGAGCAGGAACAGAAAATTGTGATGGATGCCACAGGGCTGTGTGAGCAGAGATGAAACACGCCCCATGAGGACCTGCTGAAATAGTGAAGGGGGCTCTTTGGAAGGGGCTGATGCTCTCCAGACAAGTGGAGGTTTCAAGAGCCACTGAAATGGAGTTTTTTTGGAGTCACTGTGACCCCACCGTGAAGGGCTTCAAAGGACCCAGGGAAATGGGGATGTTTATCCGGGAAACAATTCTCAATTTCTAAATAGTCTTCTCTCAGACATATGCATATTCATAGGTGCTCCTCTCTCGGGACCTTATGATAAATTTTTGCACTTCCTGTCTGGAGGCTCCGTTCTCAGGGCCCCTGGGGTTTTGGGTCATGGTGGAGTGGAAGGACGTTGTCATTAGCTTTGTGTGGTTTTGAATCATGTGAAGAAACAAGGATGCAGCTGCACATACACTGGATTCTGTTCGTTTCTCCACTGGAGGTGTTTTGATAAGCATGCCTGATAAGAGGTGAAACCGGGGCCATCCCCAATTATTCGTTTTGGTAATATAAACAGTTATCTTTGTTTTGGATGCTATTTGGTAGCTTTTCTATTATTTCCGAAAAGGCCGTATATACACATCGTTCAGAACTGAAAACAATATAAAAAGTCTCATTTCCCCTGTGCCATCTTTCTGTTCCCTACCCTTCACACCGGTAACCACTGCTTGCTTTGCAGAGATACAGCACTCACAAATAACTATTATGACTCCCCCCCTTTCCTTACACAAAAGGGAGCTTTCAATACACAATACTTCGTATCTTGCTCTTCATCTACTTACTAATATATCCTGGCGATTGTTTCGTATCAACACATAGAGAGCTTCTCACTTGTGTGTGTGTATGTTTTTTAAGGATTTTATTTATTTATTTGGTGGAGAGAGACGCAGAGAGAGAGGGAACGCAAGCAGGGGCAGAGGGAGAGGGAGACGCAGGCTGTCCTCAGAGAAGGCAGCCAGATACGGGGCTTGATCCCAGGACCCTGGGATCACGACCCCAGCCAAAGGCAGAAGCCCAACAACTGAGCCACCCAGGCACCCTCTCACTTTTTTTTTTATAGCTACATAATATTCTGTGGGAAAGATGTTACATAATTGATTTAACTCATCCCTGTCTAAACATTCAAGGCCCACTGCATTCAGTTTCCAAGTCTGTGAAATGAGTGTTGTAGTCATACCTACCTCAGCAGTGGGGAGGGGGGTGTTTTTAGGATTTAATAACATGATACATCCAAGAGCCCACTGGTGTGTTGGGCACCTGCTTAATGCTCAGTTAATATTTCCTCTTCCCCCATCCTTTTCTTCTTCTTTCCCTTCTCCTCTACTTTCTTTTATTTTTTGTAAAGATTTAATTTGTTTGTTTGTTTATTTATTTATTTGAGAGAGAGAGTGAGTGAGAAAGAACGCACAGGGACAGAGGCAGGGGCAGAGGGAGAGGGAGACTCAGACTCCCCGCTGAGCAGGGAGCCCTATGGGCTCAGTCCCAGGACCCTGAGATCATGACCTGAGTCAAAGGCAGTTGCTTAACCAACTGAGCCACCCAGGCCCCCCAAGGGCAGGGATTTTTTTGTGTATTTTTTTTAATTTACTTGACAGAGAGAGAGAGATCACAAGTAGGCAGAGAGGCAGGCAGAGAGTGGAGGAAGCAGGCTCCCCACTGAGCAGGGATCCTGGTGCGGCCTCCATCCCAGGACCCTGAGATCATGACCTGAGCCGAAGGCAGAGGCTTTAACCCACTGAGCAGCCCAGGCGCCTGGGCAGGGATTTATTAGAACATTTCTATTGAGGATATACTTCATGTACCATAAAATTCATCCTTCGAAAGTATATGATTCAATGGCTTTTTGTATATTCAGTTTTGCAACCATTACACAATCCGAATTTAGGACATTGGAATCAACCCAAAAAGAAACCCCATACCTATTGGTCCTCACTCCTCATTCCCCAAACATGCAGCCCTAGGCAATCATTAATCTACTTTCTGTTTTGATAGATTTATCAGTTCTAGGCATTTCATATAAATGGAACTATACAATATATGGTCTTTTGTGACTGACTTTTTCACTTAGCATAATGTGTGCTGATTATTAATTTTAATATCAACAATGAATTATTAACTAATAAATGAGTAATAAATCCAACAAACCAAATATCAACCATCTATTAATCAATTTAATTATTAACAATTAATGGTCAATTAATGACATTAGTAATTAAATAATTATACTCAGTAATATAATTAATAAATTTTTCATCAAATATTAGTACATTATTAATATTAATGACATTTGCTTCTGAGTGATGAAGTTGTGAGTAATGTAATTTTCTTCTTCATAGTCTTAGCTTTTTTTTTTCCTTAATTTTAGAAAGAGAGAGAGAGAAAGTGTGTGTGGGAGGGGGTGGGATGGAATGGGGGAGGATCGAGGGGAAGAGGGAGAGGAAGAATCTTAAGCAGATTCCCCACTCAGGGCAGAGCTAATCTCCAAGCTCCATCTCATGACCCTGAGATCGTGACCTGAGCTTAAATCAAGAGTTAGACACTTAACCAACCGAGACACCCAGGCGCCCCTATACTCTTAATTGTCAAAATTAGAGCGCCTGGGTGGCTCAGTGGGTTAAAGCCTCTGCTTTCGGCTCAGGCCATGATCTCAGCGTCCTGGGATCGAGGCCCGCATCGGGCTCTCTGCTCAGCGGGGAGCCTGCTTCCTCCTCTCCCTGTCTCTCTTACTGTCTCTCTGCCTAGTAACTTGTAATCTCTCTCTCTATGTCAAATGAATAAATAAAATCTTTAAAAACAAACAAACAAAATTATATCTAAGCACGTGATTGTTATTATAACTTGAAAAAATTATGTGTAAAGCTGTCACTTTGCAAGAAGGGATATATTTCTAAAATAAATGTTTGAATTTTACTTTGACTACTAATTACTTAGTAAAATTAGCAGAATTTTAAAACTCTTTAGGTTGAAAAAATTTCATTTCAGATAATACAACAAAATAACCAAAATGTCCTTTAGTAAGTGAATGGATAGTAAACTTTAGTACATCCAGACAATGGAATATTATTCAGTGCTAAAAAGGAATGAGCTATTAAGCCGTGAAAAGACATAGTGAAAGCTTAGATACGTATTACAAAGTGAAAGAAGCCAATTGAAAGGCTACACACTGTAGGATTCTAACTATATGATATTCTAGAAAAGGCAAAATCATGGGGATGGTTCTTTATTCCTTTTTTATTATTACTATTTGCCCCAGGGGTACAAGTCTGTGAATCATCAGGCTTACACCTTTCACAGCACTCACCATTGCACAAACCCTCCCCAATGTCCATAACCCATCCACCCTATCCCTACCCTCCCACCCCACAGTAACCCTCAGTTTGTTTTGTGAGATTAAGAGTCTCTTATGGTTTATCTCCTTCCCAATCCCATCTTGTTTCATTTTTTTTCCTTCCCTTCCCCCCACCCTGCCCCTCAAGTTCCTCATATCAGAGAGATCATATGGTAATTGTCTTTCTCTGATTGACTTATTTCACTTAGCAAAATACCCTCTAGTTCCATCCATGTCATTGCAAACGGCAAGATTTCATTTCTTTTGATGGCTGCATAGTATTCCATTGTATATATATACCACATCTTCTTTATCCAGTCATCTGTTGGACATCTAGTTTCTTTCCATAGTTTGGCTATTGTGGACATTGCTGCTATAAACATTCGGGTGCATGTGCCCTTGAGGATCACTACCTTTGTATCTTTGTATCACTGCCTTTTGTATCTATTTTAACTATGGGCTTTGGGTGATCACAATCTGTCCATATCAGTGCATGTATTGTAACAAGCGTACCAGTTTGGGGGCATGTCGACAGTGGGGAGGCCATGAACGTTGGGGGAAAGTGGGCATAGGGGCACTTTGTATTTTCTGCTTAATCTTGCTGTGAACCTAAAACTGCTCTAAAAGTTAAGTTCATTTAAAAAAAAACAAATCAAAATATAGAAGTCAGTGAAAGATATTCAGCACCCTTACTTTCAATGAATTACATCTGGGGCTTTGAGCTTTTCATTTGTTTTTTTGTCAAGCCTGCTCGGAAGCACGCTCAGTTGAGAAAACATTGCACAGTTGCCTCTCAGATAGTCAAGAATGTGCTCCTCCTCCCAGCTGAATTATTTGACCTTTAGCCGGTTTGTGTTGGAAGTGAAGAATGGAGAACACAAGTGTCCGAGGAAATCAAGTAAACATCTTATAAGAAAATCTGTTGAGAAATTCGTGGCATGAATTTTGGGATGCTCTGGGTGGTTCGAAACGCATGTGTGACTCATCTATAAACTGCCCAAGTTGTTAGGAGTGGGCCACCTCTGACATCAGTGTGCTTTTCTTGCTGTTTTTGAGATTTGGCGACTTTTCACTCTTCTTCGGGTGAGTTGCTCTGACTTTCCTCTGGGGGACTTGCCCCGCTCCGCCCTCAGCCCCAGGCGGGGCTCCACCCCCATTCAGGTCAGGCATCTGGAGACTGGGACGTAATCTGATCAGAGCACGCCAAGCCACAGGCAGCGGTGACTGGCTCAGAGCTAAAGGCAAGGATTTTCTTTTCTTTTTTTTTTTCTAAAGATTGTGTTTATTTATTTGACACACACAGAGAGAGATCAGATCACAAGGAGGCAGAGAGGCAGGCAGAGAGAGAGGAGGAAGCAGGCCCCCTGCTGAGCAGAGAGCCCGATGCGGGCCTCGATCCCAGGACCCTGAGATCATGACCTGAGCCGAAGGCAGCGGCTTTAACCCACTGAGCCACCCAGGCGCCCAAGGCAAGGATTTTCTTAAGCGACTGTTGTGATGTGGGGTGTGTGTGTTTGCTCGGTTAACAGACAGCCTGGGGCAGAGGAGCATGCGATCTGGAGCCCACTGTGCAGGTTTCAACCCCAGCTCCCCAGTCCAAGCACCTACTAGCCAGTCACCTTAGGTAAGTCACTCATTCTCTCTGGGCCTCAGTTTTACCCTGTAAACCAGGACCAAGTATGTTCGTACCCCTGTGGTGCTGTTACTGGGATGGAATGAGTACTTTCTGTAAGACCTGGCACACTCTTTGCCTCTTCATTTTCACCTGGGGATGTAGTAGGCATCTCAGATTGAACATGCCCCAAACAAATTCTCTTTCATTGACTCTCCCTCAACTCAGTTAATGACATCTCCCCCCTTCCAGTTGTCTCAAGTCCACATCCTTGGAGTTGCCTTTGACCTCTCTTATTGTCTCTTTATAAACAAATTCTCCCAGTTCTACCTTCAAAATACATCCAGATTTCAACCACATCCCCTGATGCCAGCCCGATCCAAGCCACGGTCATCTCTTGTCTGGATCACAGCGTCATCGCCTCCTGAGTGGTCTCCCTGCCTCTGCCCTTGCCCCACTTCAGTTTCTTCTCAACAAGGAGCCAGAGCAAGTCTGAGAAAATGCAAGTCAGAAAACATCGTTTCCTGCTCCCCCTGCATGCACGCTGCTGCTCTGTCTCTGACCTCAGCTACTTCTTTCCTCCTCGCTTCTTCTGCACCACACATCCCTTCTTTGAGCTTTGCTCCTCTTTCAAAACACTAGATGTTCGGCACTTGCTCTTTTTCTCCCTCTCTGATGGAACTGTGTCTCCAGACGTCAGGTGGTTACCTCACTTTCCTCAGATCTTTCCTCAGATGCCACCGTCTCAGTGAGAACATCCTGACCCTCCATCCACGTTGTACCCCTACCCCCGTCCTTATCCTGTTCCCTCCTGTTTCATTTCTTAGCTCTCATCACCACCTCGCATACCCTATGGTTTACTTTTTTATCTTGTCCATTACAGGTCTGTCCACCCCCCCCATAAGCTCTGTAAGGACTGAATTTTTTTTGAGTTTATTCATTTTTTTGTAGTAATGTCTACATTCAACATGGGACTCAAACCCAGGACCCCAAGATCAAGAGTCACTCTCTCTTCTGACTGAGACAGCTAGGTGTCCCAGGACTGACTTTTCTTAAACTATTGTATCCCCTGTACCTAAAACAGTCCACAAAACACAGGTGTTTAGTGAACATGTATACATGAATGGAAAAACAAGTGAATGAAAGAAAAAGATTTGTGCTGAAGTCTGATATTCATTAACATACAGTTTTTCAGGGTCTACTAGGCACCAGGGACTTGCTAGTCATTGGAATCATACTCAAGAAAAAAACTGTTTCAGAGTCCATTTAGAGTCTTTGTGGAGCAAAAGGAGATGAGGAAACTATCCAAATCCAAAAATAAAATCAGGAAGTATGGGGTGTATGAAAAACTTGGGAAAGACAACAGTGAGAAAGCTTATAAAAAGGTTCAAGGCATGGAGTATCTAAGCTGTCCCCTGGAAGTTCAGGAAGAACAAGTTAAGGTGAAGAGGTGAATGGTGAAGAAGGGGTAAAGGGTGGAGACAGCCAAGAGGTCACTGAATCTGTGAGGCTCAGGTTAGCCCCAACTGAAGGAGTGGCTGAGAAGTTGACTTCATACTTGAACCTCTACCCAGATTAACTAAACAAACAATCCAAGACTATCAGTGACGCCCAAGTGAATGAAAAGCATTTCAAGGCATTCTGCAAAGTCCTACTAATTCTTGTGTCATTGCAAATGTAGAATAAAGAGTGAATACAAGATTTAGCTCTGCTCAGTTTCTGGATGTAGGAGGAGAAATCATGCAGCTTTCCTTTTCACAAGACTACTAGAACAAAACAGACCATGGACTACATCAATGAGTGTGATTTTCTGTCATTTTTTATATTCAGCATTTATTCACCCTTTTTCTGGTGAAAGTTCTTTGAGAGGTATAAAACATGTTAAGAAGATAAACACCTTTCTAGGAGAACAGGTCCACTCCAAGCTTTTCAGTGATGGTCAGAGCCTCACGGCTACCACTGACTCATGCCCAAAACTATGTTTCCAGAAGTTCCCACTTTAGGTCACAAATCCTTATCCAGAACAGTTTGAGTCTGCCAACTCTGAGCCAGTTCATAGTGGGTGTCCATTAACTATCTGTTTCCTAATCACGTAGAGGTAGTGTTTGCTGGACTGACTTGAAATGAGATTGTCTGGGTTCAAAACCCTTCTTGACTAATTTAAATTTGTCCAAATTGCTTATCTTTCTAAACCTCTGGTTCCTTGTTTGTAATATGGAAATGAAAAACTATTTCTATGATGGCGATGTTGCACGGAATTTGTCAAATGCTTTGTCATTTGTCATTTGTCACTCAGTGATGTTAGCAATTATTGTTGAAGGAGGAAAAAGAAGAATTACGTAATTAATTGTACCCTCTCCCCTTTTGCCCCCTCAACACTGTGCTTCACTACTCAGCAGATGAACAACAGGTGCTGATGGATGGATTTTAGCTGGTGAATCTGTTGAAGACCCTGGACTTACTAGTTTCTCTATCTCTGGTTGCCATCGGTCTGTTGTCACTGGGTTCACACTGTGGGAGAGGGAGTTCTGCAGGCATTGCTTAAGTGCCAGCTGCATACCAGGCATTGTTCTGGTGGTAGGGGCTCAGTGGTGGAGAGAGACGGAGACTGGCCCTGCTCTCATGGAGCCGATCTTCTAGTGGGAAGTGTGGAGAGAGGAAGAAGCACCATTACTAAGGGGCTGTGTCAGGTCTGTTCTTTACTGGTTCTTACAGGCAGCCAGAGACACAGGAGATTACAGGATAAGATACTCAGCTCAAAGTTACCACTGGGTACAGGGTTGGGATTTGAGCCTAACTCAATCAATGCTTTAGGAGAGGAGACATGGCCTGGCAGGAACCATGTATGCACAGTGAAGTGGAATGAGCAAAATTAAAAAATATATATATATATGTATACATAAAATATTAAATAGCATAAAGTATAACTACTTTTAAAACCATCAAAGATTAGAATAAAGCCCGGAAAGAAAGATACCAAATTGTTAGGTAGTTGGGTCAGGGTTTTGGAATAGGGGGCGGGGGCATTTTTCTTCTTTTCTCTTTCCAATTTGTAAAATGTGATTGTATTACTTGAATGATTTAAAAATAGCTAAGGAAGTTGACCAAGGAAAGAAGAGAGCTCGAAACGCCCATACTAGGACCTGCACTTGCATGAACCAGCTATGTGGCCCAGAGGTAGTCACTCCTCCAGTGCCCCAGACGTCCCAGTATCCACCCTGCAGTGCTCCCTACAGTTCTGTTTGAATGCATTTCCCCCCATTTTGCTTGCCCTTCAATAGCCTGATCTAGTGGCACTTTTAAAACCCTTAGAATATACTGAATCATTGTGATCTCTCTAGTTCGCACACAACCATCCCAGTACTAGTCGAGCGGTCCCCACTTATTCACAGTTTTGCTTTCCATAGTTTCAATTACCAGTGGTCAACCATGGTCTGAAGGCAGATGTTCCTCTGTCTGACAGATCTCTTGAAGGGCAATACTAGACTAGGGCTGTGTTACAATGCCTGCATCATTCACCTCCCTTTATCTGATCTCCTAAGCATTTTATCATCTGATATCATCATCACAAGAAGGGTAAGTTCAGGGGAAACCTCTTACACTGTTGGTGGAAATGCAAGTTAGTGCAGCCACTTTGGAAAACAGTGTTTCCTCGAAAAATTAGAAACAGAGCTACCCTATGACCCTGCAATTGCACTACTGGGTATTTACCCCAAAGATACAGATGTAGTGAAAAGAAGGGCCATGCGCACCCCAATGTTCATAGCAGCAATGTCCACAATAGCCAAACTGTGGAAGGAGCCGAGATGACCTTCAACAGACGAATGGATAAAGAAGATGTGGTCCGTGTATACAATGGAATATTACTCAGTCTTCAGAAAGGATGAATACCCAACTTTTGCATCAACATGGATGGGACTGGAGGAGATTATGCTGAGTGAAATAAGTCAAGTCGAGAAAGTCAGTTATCATATGGTTTCACTGATCTGTGGAACATAAGGAGTAGCACGGAGGACATTAGGAGAAGGAAGGGAAAAATGAAGGGCGGGAAATTGGACTGGAAGAGGAACCATGAGAGACTATGGACTCTGGGAAACAAACTGAGGGTTTTAGAGGGGAGGAGGGTAGAGGGATGGGTGAGCCCAGTGATGGGTATTAAGGAGGGCACAGATTGCATGGAGCACTGGGTGTTATATGCAAACAATGAATCACGGAACACTACATCAAAAACTAATGATGTACTGTATGGTGTCTAAAATAACATAATAAAAATGAAAAAAAAAGGGTAAGTTCAGTACAATAAGATATTTTGAGAGAGAGATCACATTCACATGACTTTTATTACAGTGTATCATTATAATGGTTCTATTTTATTATTAATTACTGTTGTTAATCTCTGACTGTGCCTAATTCATAAATTAAACTTCATCATAGGTCTGTATGTATAGGAACAAACATAATTTATATAGAATTTGTTGCTAACGGCATCCACTGTGGGTCTTGGAAGGTATACCCTGTGGTTAAGGGGGAAACCACTTAGCTGAGTGTCTGCTAAACATCTGTTAAATTCAGCTAAATGTCACCTAATTCAATCCTCAAAATAATTCAATGACGCCCACAGGTATTTTCTAGCTCACTCTACAGAAGAGGAACTCATCCTTCAGAGAAGTTTTGTTACTTGCTCAAGTGGCAGAGCCCACTCGGTTCTACCCAACCAAAAAGGTTGTCTTGGGCGCCTGGGTGGCTCAGTGGGTTAAAGCCTCTGCTTTCGGCTCAGGTCATGATCTCAGGGTCCTGGGATCGAGGCCCGCATCGGGCTCCCTGCTCAGCAGGGAGCCTGCTTCCCCCTCTCTCTCTCTCTGCCTGTCTTTCTGCCTCCTTGTGATCTCTCTCCCTCTGTGAAATAAATAAATAAAATCTTAAAAAAAAAAAACCAAAAAAAACCAAAAAGGTTGTCTTTACTGCTCTACACAGGGATTCCTCAGGGTCAGTTTATTTCTGTGCATTCAGCACGCTACCATGGTGCCTGGCACATGGTCACTAATATTGGTTGAATGAATGAATGCCAGAATATGCCATTTTTGGAGTTTCAGTGTGTTGTAACTATGAACAAATAACTCCACAACAGTACTACCATGTGTTGAGTGCCTGTCCTGTCCTAGGTGTGTCTGTTAGCCCAACTAATCCCCACTTTAACCTGACAAATAGGCATTACACTGTGTCCATTTTGCAGAGGAGAAAACTGAAATTCAAAAGAAAACTTGCCCCGGGGTGCCTAGGTGGATCAGTGGGTTAAGTGCATGATCTCAGGGTTCTGGGATCGAGCCCCATGTCTGGCTCTGTGCTCAGTGGGGGTCTGGTTGTCCCTCTCCCTCTCCTTCTGCCCCTCACCCTGCTCATGCTCTCTCTGTCTCTCTCTCAAATAAATACATAAAATCTTTAAAAAAAATAAAAAGCACAACTTGCCCCAAATCATACCACACTTAGATGGTGTACTGGGAGAGTGGTCACGTTTTTGGGCATGTGTGATCTTCCCCATGGGCATACCAGAATGTTTGACGTTTGTAGCTGATATAAAGTGAGAGCATTCAAAAACCAAATGACTTTGCAGGAGCAAAGGATTACAGGGTCCTTCTAGATTTTATTTTCCAAGTATTCATTAAATTTAACAGAAAGAGATACTAAAAGCTGAAGGGCTCCCAAGTAAGTCCTGATGCATAATTAAAAATTAAGACAAAGCAAATCTGAAAGTGTAACTCTGTGGATGGGAAAAAAAAATACATTCTTGGGCACTGTTGTGTCAGTGCCAATTGGTACAGTTTCTGAGTGTGAGTTTCTAGCAAAATTCTAAATGTCTGGGCCCTTTGACCCAGGAAACCTATTTTTAGGGATATATGTACTTGGATATGTGAAAAAATTTGCTGACACAAGAATATCCCAAAATTTAATGTCATAACAAAGGAGTAGACAATCTAAGTACCCATCGATACAGGTCTAGTTAAATAAACTTTAGTAGGCTATACAATGGAATACTAGAAGTCAATTAATAGAATTAAGTAGAGCAATGTGTGGCGATGGAGAATGTCTTCAAAATATATCATGATGTGAAGGAAGCCAGATGTATGACAGGGCATAGAGGATGCTATAATTTTTATGAAACAGTGAAAACTTATTTCTCTCTCTGTATAAGTATGAATGCCGCCTGCTCCTTATAGTATGAGGAGAGTCCAGGAAAGGAGAAAGAAAGATTTTCTACACATATCACTTTGTTCTATTTGACTTTTACTCCACATATATTTATTGTATTTATTGTCAAAAAACAAACACCCTTTTTAAAAGGATTGTTTTATGGCAGGTCTTTGATGTTTTACAAGCCAGAATAATTCTAGTCTGTTCAGTTGAGTAACAGATGGGTGCCAAGGTCTGTTACACATTAGGTGATTTTGGACCTTGCCCAATATTCAATATAAGAGAAAGTTCATGCCCAGGACGAGGGGGTGGAGAAGACCCAGCAAGATCAGAGAGCAGATAAATGAACCCCCAGCAAAACCAACATTTCTTATCCCATTTCCACATAATTTTGTTTAGATCTCGGATTGTGAGAACAAGTCTGTGAATTCGGTTTGGAAATGGTGGAATAATGGGTCCCAGAAAAGGGACCCTTTGGTTGGTCATTCATTCATTTATTCATTCAACAGCCACTTGTGGATGCCACTTTGAGTCCTGGGATGCTTAGAGAATAAACTCCAATTCCTGCCAACCTAGCCCTGAGCAAACTCCTAGTCTAGTTGGGAAAGGACAACTAGAAAAAAGTTTAGAGGATGTGTTCCAGGGCTGGGCTAGCCAGACCAGAGTTTTTGAGATCTGCATTGTCCTAGGAGATCTACTGGCATCTGTGTTATTATGCTAGGAAAGTGTTCCATTTGGAGATCAAACCCGGTTTGGTAGCTACACAGGATCAGGAAAGGCTTCTTTCCTGAAGATGTCACAGAGAAGGAGAATTATAGGCATTAGGAGGGGGAGGAAATGGCATCTCTGAAGGCCCATGCCAGAGAAGACCTTGGGCTAGTTGGGGATGGAGAGAGGCCAGCAGGTCTGGAGTGCTTTAGGGTTGGGGAGAGACATGCTGGCTGGGAGAATAGCCAGGGGCTTACATGCTTGCTTGCTATGTTTAAAACAAGTGGAGAGGCGAGGTAATAAAAACTATGTTTCTGGGTGCCTGGGTGGCTCAGTCATTACGCGTCTGCCTTCAGGTCAGGTTGTGATCCCAGGGTCCTGGGATCGAGCCCTGCATCGGGCTCCCTGCTCTGCCGGAAGCCTGCTTCTCCCTCTCCCACTCCACCTGCTTGTGTTCCCTCTCTCACTGTCTCTCTCTGTGTCAAATAAATAAATAAAATCTTAAAAAAAAAAAAGAATTATGTTTCAAAAGTTGCTTCTTTACAAAGGTTGGTTTAAAAAGAAACTACCACCCTGTCTGTGGTGGAGAGAATGGATGGAGGAGGTAAGGAGGGTGGATTTGGAGAGAATGGTTAGAAGCTCTTTGTAGGTGAGGAAGACGGTGAATTTCTCTTGGACTAAGCCAGTGGTAGTGGAGATGAACAAAGTGGAGACTTAATAAATAATTTTTAGGCAGAAGGAACCAACTTCTAGGTGGACGTGTGAGATGAGGGAAAGCGAAAGAGCACAGAAGACTTGGGCTTTCCTAGCTTGAGCAATGGGACAGATTTCAGAAGATTGACCAGATTTCAAAAGATCAGAAAAGAAAGGGTCCCTGGATGGCTCCATCAGTAGAGCAGGAGACTTTTGACCTCAGGGTCGTGAGTTCCAGCCCCACAATGGACACAGAGTTCACTAAAACAAATGAACAAACAGAAAAGAAGCTTGTTTGAAGGAGGGAGATGAACAGTTGAGTTTTGGGTGGAGTGACTTGTGAGTGGAGATGTTTCCTCCTCTAGCAACCTTCTGGTGACGTGGGTTCTCATCTTTTCAGGGTCTCCGATCCTCCTTCTGCTCTTACTTTAGTTTGTGGGGGACTTTGGTGTGATGGTCCATTATTAAAATCCCATCTTTGCTTCTTTCCTTCCTTCTCCCTTACTCCATTTTTTAATATTTTTTTAAAGATTTTATTTATTTATTTGACACACACAGAGAGAGATCAGATCACAAGTAGGCAGAGAGGCAGGCAGAGAGAGAGGAGGAAGCAGGCTCCCTGCCGAGCAGAGAGCCCGATGCGGGCCTGGATCCCAGGACCCTGAGATCATGACCTGAGCCGAAGGCAGAGGCTTTAACCCACTGAGCCACCCAGGCGCCCATCCCTTACTCCATTGTACTCACCTTGTGTGATGGGCTGAATGGAATGGTGCCCCCCCCATTCATATGTTGAAGTCTTCACCCCCAGGATTTCAGAATGTGACCAGATTTGGAGGCAGGGCCTTAAAAGAGGTAATTAAGTTACAATGAGGTCATTGGGGTGGGCCCTAATCTGATAAAATTGGTGTCCTTATAAGAAGAAGAAATCGGAATGGAGAGGGCCACCTGGGTGGCTCAGTTGGTTAAGCATCCCACTCTTAATTTCATCTCCGATCATGATCTCAGGGACCTGTCCTGGGCATGGAGCCTGCTTAAGAGTCTTTCTGTCTCCCTCTTTCTCTGCCCCTCCCCACTTAAAAAATAAATAAAAAGCATAAAAGAAAGAAATTGGAAAGGAGATATGTGGACACACAAAGGGAAGACGGTGTGAGGACACAGTGAGAAGGCAGCCCTCTCCAAGCCAAGGAGAGAGGCCTCGGAGGAAATCAGCCCCATGGATATATCTTGATGTCAGCTTCCAGAACTGGGAGACAATAAATTTCTGTTGGTTGAGCCACGATAGAATGTATGGCTTTGTTATGTAGGCCCTGGCAAATCCAGCAAACCCCAACCTCCTCAAATCCCACTCTCTGCCTACTTTCGCCCTTTTTCATAGGCAGTGGGGAGTAGCCAGACAAAAGAGCACCCCCTCATTGATTGGCCTTTCTTTGAATTCCTGACCACCTCCTGATACTCTGAGAACCTCTCTGGTTTCCCTGCTCCATCCACTCTGTGGGTCTCCTGCAATTCTACCAGCCCTCATCTTCTCTCAGTAGATGGAGGACCTCATTCCACTGAGAAGCAGTCAAAAGATGGCCACATGTCACTGTCCACCAACCCATTAACCTAACCCCTAAAACCATGGTCTCCACCTTCCTTCCATGAGGTAGCAGAGCTTCTACACACACACACCCACCCCTGTGCCTTGGGTTCCTCTCCCCTACATGTGAGCTTTTTGGAAATTTTAAGGTTTTTTCCAGCAATTTCCCCCTCTTCTGCATTATCAGCCATTGCCTGTCTCTTGGGCTATCCAGTCATGCTACAGACATAATTCTATAGGTCTTTCCTAAGAGAGAGGAGAGACTGCAAGTTGTCCTCTTGCTATATCCTCATTTCTCTACTCTTGTGACAGAAAACTCTTTAAAACAAGTCATCTCGCTTACTGATACCACAGTCTCTTCACACAAACTCTCATGAACCTACTCTCATCGGGCTTTGACCTCCACATTCTTCTGAAACTGTTCTTGTCAAGAAACTCCCTGTCTGGTCTCAGCCTCTTGTCTCAGGGGTCGCTCTTGCCAGCTCCCTTTGCTGAGGCTCTTCTCAACTTTCTGACCTCAGCTACAGGCACACCCTCTAGTTGAGTCTCTGAAACTGCTGTTTCTGCACATACGCTCTATGGGATCCTATATATCTTCTTGGCTTTAAAAACTATCTGCATGATAAAGCCTCCCATATTTATATTTCCAGCACTGACCCTTTGGGTTCCAGATATTTATACCCAAGTAGCTACTTGATGTCTCCTCCTGGGGGTCTAATAGGCATCCTAAACTTGCCTCCCAAACCAAATTTTTGTTTGGTGCCTTTTCCCCCAAACCAAATCTCCTTCATCCCTGGTTTTCCCATCACTCTAAATGGCAATGCTGTCTTTCCTTTGGTCAGTTACTCAGACCAAAATTCTTGGAGTCCTCTTCGACTCCTTTTTCTTGCCAACCCCGCATTCAACTCATCAGCAAATTCTGTTGCTTCTACTTTCAAAATGCATCCAGAATCCAACTGCTTGTTTTCTTTGCCACTTTTGTTACTACTTCCCTGGTCAAAGTCATCATAAGTGGTCTCCGCTTGATTTCCATCCTTGATTTCCTACGATTTATTCTCAGTGCAGAAGCCAGATGGAGCCTATAAAATGTCATGCTTGATCAGGTCACCCAGTGACCTTGAATAGGTTAAAAATAAAATTCCCTGTCCAAAAAGTCCTTATCCTAGCCTACAGGGCTGTTAGTGATCTGCCTCTCTGCTACCCTCTGAACTTTCCTGTTCTACCTCCCTTAACCCTGCATTCCAGCTCCAATGGCCTCCTTGCTTCTCCTGGAATTGGCCAATTGGCTAAGGGCCTTTCTTTCTTTCTTTCTTTCTTTCTTTCTTTCTTTCTTTCTTTCTTTCCCTTTGTTCCTTCCTTCCTTCCTTCCTTCCTTCCTTCCTTCTTTCCTTCCCTCCTTCTCTCCCTTTCTTTCTCCTCAGAGTTTTTTGTTTTGTATTGTTTTGATTTTGCCTCAGCCATGATTTCTGCTATTCCTTCCATCTAGAAAACTTCTGCCCCAGGAAGTCCTGTGGCTTGATTTTTCACTTTCCTTAGGTCTCTCCTGAATGTCATAGAGGGTGCTAAGGAACCTTGAGAGAGTGCAACGGATGTCTGAGACTAGCCACTTGATTATTTATTGAATCACCACTTAGAGTGCTTGCTCTGTGCCAGATGCTTTTCCAAGCACATGCCATGGATTCTGGAATTACATCCCTAGCCTCACAGAGCAGGTAGTAATAGCTAACACTTGTCGAATACTTAGCACGGGCCAGGCGTTTTGCTAAACATATTGCAAATATGACCTCTCTTAATTCTCACCATACCCCATGAAGTCGGCACTGCTACGATCCCTGCTTTACATCCGAAGCACAGAGAGGTCAAGTAACTTGCCCCGTAAAGCTCCAGTAGTGGGTAGTGGAGCTGGGTTTGAACCCAGGCTTAACTACTGATGTCACTTGAATTAAAGGGTAAAAGGCAAGGCTTGAGTGGAGCTTTTGAAGGCGGCTGAGCAGGCATTTGTCAAGGCTAAGAAGTAGAGGTAGATCTTCTCCCAGGCAGCATCTGTTGCTCGTAGGCAGGTGCAGAGGCAGCCAGCCTTGACACTTTCCAGGATCAGGTGTGGTTAAATGTAAAGTGCAAGGCTGATAAAAGCGAGCTGACAGAGAAGTATAAAGAAATGCGGTCTGTTTTTCGGACACCTGCAGAGAAAGCTTAAGGCGGCGGCTTTTCCCTGGAAATGCCAAGTGTGGTCTTTGTCTGCTCAGGAGGCTGGAAGTGAGCGGCCGTAGAAGCAGAGGTCTTTCGGGTTCTTTAAGTCCTTATTGGTCCGGCGGCCACGGAACTTCGGAGGAGGGGGTGGGGGGTGGGAAAGGAAGCCGAGAAAAGACAAGTGCAAGATAAAGGGGAGGTGCAGTTAGTTTCAGAACTGGGCCAGCTCTCTTCTCTCTTCCTGACCGGCCTCTGGCGGGTCTCTCCTCCAACTTCGCCCGGCAGACCCCTCCGTGGACCCCGATGGCCAACCACAGATTCAGTTCCGTGTCTGAGGAGGAACCCTGCTGCAGCATTTCCAAGAAAACCAAGATCTGTCTCTGCGTCCTCTTCGGTCTCCTGATCGCCGCGGTGATCATCGCGGTGCCGGTCGGGATCCTAAAGTGGCGCCGCCCGCTCAAGGAGTGGAAGGGACAGGGCACCACGGACCATTTTGAAGAGATCCTCCTGGGACGCTGCTACACCTACACTCGGATCGTGCGACCTGAGCTGGGGTGAGTCGGCGTCCGCGGCGCGCGGCGGGGCACAGCTGGGCACAGCTGGGCACCGCGCGCGAAACAAGGCATCTTCTATTCCGGGTCAGCAGAGCCCGCGGGCCAGCGCCGAGCAGGGAGTGCCGGCCTGGCCGCTCGGTGCCGCTCGCCAGAGCGCCTGGCGTGGGCCCCGAGCGTGCGGGCGGGGAGCGCGGGGCGCGCGGCCCGAACCCCCGGCGGGGATGCC
>LNAC01000334.1:895920-996117 GCA_002007465.1 Ailurus styani
AAGCCCGCGCGCGCGCGCGCACGCACACACACACACACACACACACTCTCTCTCTCTCTCTCTCTCTCTCTCTCTCTCTCTCAAATAAATAAAAATCTTAAAAAATATTTTCCCTGATGTATTCTGAAATCATTCCTGTGATCCTCTTCTCACATCCATCCCTTGCTGGGTCACTGTCTCCTGCTTTGGCCTTTTGTATTGGGCCAAAGCATCCAGTTATGTCAATTATTCAGCCTTGAAATTCCACTTTGACCTGGTATTTCTAGTTGTTCTTATCTCTGTAGGTCTTCATCACAACTCTGCATTAATATACACAAATCTGATAAGTTATGTGATACCAGGCAAAACAAAACCAGTATAAATAACTATGCATATAATAATTATAACTATGTAAAACTAAATATAAGTGAAAAGAGGCAGTAAAATATGACACTGCTGGGTTAATGGAATCATTAGCCACTGATTATTATTATTCCATCCCTGATTTTAGGCCATCAGTAAGTTTCCTGTAGATTTCTCTCCTCATTAGTCTTCAGTTTCAAATGGTCTAAAATTGGCATTTTGCTTATCTATGACTGCATAATAAACCACCCCAAAACCCAGTGGTTTAAAACAAACCATTTTATTATTTTCCATGACTGTGGATTGATTGAACTCAGCTGGGTGGTTCTTCTGCTCCTGGTGATATTGGCTGGGGCTGGAATCATTTGGGGGCCCAACTAAGCTGGACTATCCAAAATAGATGGGACACCACTCACATGAATGATACCCTGGAGGAGTCAGCTGAAAGGCTGACAGCACCTGAGATGCTGGGAAGGATGAATATCTCAATTTTTCTGTGCTGTCCCAGAGCCTTAGAGTCACAGCTCTGAGATCTTGACCCTGTGAGTGTGTTTTACTAGCAGCACCCTGGGTGATCATTGCCTTGACACCGTTTCTTACTGTGATATTCTTTTTACCAGGAGAGACTAGGAATGAAAAGCAGTTTTATTTTCCAACCCAGCAAAGCCTGACCTGGAGATGTTTGCTCTTGATTCTGCCTTAAAAATGCATCTGTACCTTATTGTACATGGCTAAAAGAAATAAGTTGCACTTCCAACATCCTGCCTGGAAATCTCCTTAGTTAAATTCCCAAGTTCTTCTAGTAGTTCTGTTACTGCAGGTGATAGTGTTTCCCCCACCACAGATCATGGGTCACCTTGTTCCTAGCCTCAGTAACAATGTCCTCCGTGCCTGTCCAGCCTTCATGAACAGTCTCCCTGAGGTGTTTCTGACCTCAGCCTGCTACTCACTCCCAATGCTGATGCCACATTGTGGTAGTCAGGGCTCTCCAGGGAGAGGGAGAGAGGTGGGGAGGGGCAGAGATGGGGGGAAGAGGAGAGGTTTATTTTAAGGCATTGGCTCCTGTGCTTGTGGTGGTCGACGGGTCCAAAATCGGAAGGGTGGGCAGACAGGCTAGAGACCTAGGGAAGAGCTGATGTAGCAGCTTGTGTCTGAAGGTTATTTGCAGACAGAAGTCTCCTTTCCTTGGGAGAGGTCAGTCTTTTCTTAAAGGCGTTCGGCTGATGGGGGGGCCCATTATTATGGAGGGTAACGTGCCTTAACCCAGAGTCCATCCGTTTAAATGTGACATGCACATGTGCGTGTGACCAAATATCTGGGTACCAGGCTGACAAGGAGAATGAACCATGGTGCCCATGTTTCAGGATCTCGGGACAAAACATCTCACTTGCAGATACCACTTTCTGTGTTGGTTCTCGATTGCTGATAAACTACCCTAAACTGTAATGATGGAAAACAACAGCCATTTATTATATTTTATGATTCTCTGTGTTATCTAAGTTGGAAGGTCTGTTTCACTGATGTCAGCTGCATTCATCTGGGAGGTTGACATGACTGGAGCCCCCCAAATGTTTTACTTATGTGATGGCACCATGGTGCCTGGGTTCTGCGGGGATGGCTGGGCTTCTTTTCCCATGTTCGCTCAGGACCTCAGAGTTCCTAAACTCTTTAAAGTGGAGTCTGCAGGGCTTCTTAAAAAAAAATTAAATTAATAAACATATAATGTATTATTAGTTTCAGAGGTAGAGGTCAGTGATTCATCAGTCTTATATGACACCCAGTGCTCATCACATCTTGTGTCCCTCTGAATGCCCATCCCCCAGTTACCCCATCCCCTCACCCCTCTCTTCCAGGAACCCTCAGTTTGTTTCCTACGGTTAAGAGTCTCTTACGGTTTGTCTCCCTCTCTGACTTCATCTTGTTTTATTTTGTCCTCTCTTCCCCTGCTTTGGTCCTCTGTTTTGTTTCTTAAATGCCACGTGTGAATGAGATCGTATGATAATTGTCTTCCTCTGATTCTGGTGGGCCTTCTCAAAGTTTTAGACTCATAAGTAGCACAGCATCTCTTCCCCCACATTCTACAGGTTAAAACAGTCACCAGTCCTGTCCAGCTTCAAGACAGAAAACAATCCTTACCCGTGATGAGAAGAATAACAAAAATTTTGCGGACAGCTTTAACCCTTCATGTGTCTTTTGTTCTTTTGTTACATCTATTGCTCTTTATACATTATTATCTTTTATTAATTAGATTCAATAATGATAAAAATCTGATATATGCCTCCTGGAATATAAGCTCATTGAGTCTAGAAATTTTTTGTTGAGTGATCTATGTCAAGGACCTAAAATAGTGCCTGCAATATAATAAGCAAAAATAGTCAGTTGAATTAAGTAAATGGCATAGAAGCCAGTATATTACAAATAACAAGAAACTAAAAACACAGCTATAATAAATATACTTCTTGAACAAACTTTTCCATACCATTACTGCCATATCCATCAATCTCTATTTTGGCTTATAAGGTGTTGAGTTTTCTTTGATGTAAATAGCTTCTCAGTATTTCTTTGTAGATCTTAGGACTTCATCTTCATGTATTCCTTTTCTTTCGTGTTCCTTTTCCAAACTCTCTTACCCCTATAAAGGCACTTTTTGCCAGTCTTTGAGTGTGGGTAGGCGAGCATTGAAACTTGTCCCTGCTTATCAAGCTGGGACTTTCTGAAGTTCAGCCAGGAGCATGAAATGCAGAGCCCTCCCGAACTGATGACACCTGGTTCTGCTGTCTCAAGATCACATCCAGGTGTGCTTTCTGTCCTGCGATGGCCCTGGGCTTGTGAGACCTGAGAGGCATGCGGCCAAGACTCACCAGAGTGTTCGCTGATGGCTAGTGCTCTTGATACTGTGGGAGAGTGTCCCCTGCCAGGCAGTAGTTGGGAGCCAGGGAATGTGGGAAGGTGGAGCACAGTCTGCAGGAGGAAATGCAGAGCCAGCCCATCCAGAGACGGGTTGGGCTCTAGAGAGGCACCCAGAGGTCCATTACAGGTCCAGGAAGCTTCTCGCCTTGGGGAAAACCAGCCCTCCCCATAAATTTTGGCCACCAGTGAGAGCTGCTGGCTGTTTGGGGGCAGGAGTGGGCATTCCTCTGACAGCTCTCTTCACCCCTGTCCCATACAAGCTGGGGTTCCCAAAGGGAGAGACTGTTTTATTCACCCCTGCACCCCCTGTCGTCTGGGACATTGCTCATCACATTATCATCCCTTAGCAGATCCTTGCTAAGTCGAGCTCAGTCAAGTCCCCGTCGCGCGGGTGGAAGCGTACATACACTGCGAGAGACTTCATAGAGAACATTCTTCGTCCATTTTACTCTGCTTGCTGTAGATCACAGACGGCTGGATCATCTACACTGGGCCTGTACTGACTGTCATTTCTGATTCCCTTTTCTTCATTTCTCAATTTCCCTTTGCTTCTCCTTCCTCTTTAAAATTCTAGCAAGATTTCTCAGGGGCCAATTCTTCATTTTTACTTCCCCAGGCCTCCCGTTTCAATGACTTTAGCATTTTATTCACGTCTACTCAGTAAAATTCATGAGTTCAAAATGTACAACATTTAAATAAAAAAAAAAACCCCAAAACCAAAATGTACAACATAGCAAATTCCTGCAAACATATAGTAAAGACTCGCAGTGTGCCTGGAGCTGGGGCTACTGGGGAATGGGAGCGGGGGCGCTTCAGAGAGGAAGAAAACACCCGTCCTGCTGTCCAGGGTCCCGCAGGGAGGTCTGGGAGGCCTGGCCTGGAGACAGCACCGTGCAGGGCAGTGTCATCTGTAATGCGCGCGGCTGTGTCCATGGGCGAGGGGGGCCCCACGGAGGGCGGAGTGGCTTCTGTTCTCTAAGCCCTTTGCCCGATTCTGTAGGGGGTTATAAGAGGTACTCGGGTACCTATCAAACAAGAAAATATGTGAATGGCTGTGAGCCAAGTTCCTGCAGCACGCCACGGAGATTCAGAAATGAGCGCCGCCCGCCTGATGGAGCAGAGTCGGGAAGGACTCCATGAGAGAAGTAGCATATGAGGTCTTCCTTCGATGACAGAGTTTCAGCAAAGGGTGTTCTGAACAGTGTGTGTTAACCTGTTAAATGAATCTGGGAGATAGAAAAGATGCTACTCCTGGGGAAAGACTGGCCAATGGTCAAAACTCTTTAAACGGTGTGGGACTTTGACAGGACCCCGCTGGTGAGAGGGTGTGGACCTCATGTTGGCCCACCCACAACATGGACCTTCTCAGTGTGTGAGAGTATGAGCATGACCATATTGGAACAGGACAGAATTGTAGCATGTTTTTCCTATATTCCCAGGGAGACCCTGAACCTCATTAGGGCAGAATCAAGTTGATGGCTTCACATTCACATGTGTGTCCTCAATGCTTAGTACTATGATCATCAGCCTTCCTTTAGTGCCATCTTTCATGCTGGGGCTCTAAGGCAGGTCACTGGCCAGAGTCTTAGATGCACCTGACTGAATATGGAGGGTGAAATAAGGAAAGTGAAACTGTTTTCCCAAGGGTGGGACATGGGTGCAACTGTGATTGCAAATGGGGAAGTTGGACCACAGAGTTGAATTATCTTTGGAAGGAAGGGTGGAGTACACATGCAAGTAAATGGTATTTGGAAACTGCAAGGCTGGAGATGCTATCAGGACACCCGAGAGAACGTAGCTGTGGGGTAGAATCTTTGAGAAGGAGAGGCTACTAGAAAGCTCTGGAACACCTCAGATGGCTGAGTGGGGGAAAGCAGAGATAAGAGGAGAGGGAAAAGTAAAGATGCTACTTCTGTGTTTCACTTCAGAAGTTCCTAGAAAGGTCAGGAGTGCTCGCTGTTAATGTCACGCCCATGCTTCTGGTTCTGGTATCATTATTAACAGCTGAGGGAAGTAGTAGTGTTCTGCCTGGAGAAAACTTTTGTTCTTTATCACAATGAACACTTCATGACTTCTTTGCTTCCCCCTTTCCTCTTTGGAGAGAAAGCCCTTGGAAAATGGTTGCTAAAAGTCCATTTAGAAATTTTGAAGAAAGATTGGGAATCCATGTTTATGGGTTGTCGGCAATGTACTCGGAACCTTATATAGTTGGTTCTGTTATCAGTATCCTGTCAGAAAAGTCTCAGGACACATCCTGTGGTGGAGGAAATGAAGCCCGAGGGAGGTTAAATAATTTGGCTTCTCCTACAGTTGGTCAGAGCAGCCTGGGTAATTTGTGCGGCCCAGTGGAATTGAAAATGTGGGACTCATTATTCAAAAAGCAGGAGAAAGCTTTTATTTTCCTCTGAGGTCTTGTCACCAGCTGGATGGTTTTTACTTGCTATTTAATGTTGAGTTCCCTTGGGCACTGGGATTCTTGCTGGGACAAAGTTCACGCTCACAAGTGCCTGGGGCCGCACTCCACAACTTGGGACATGGGGAAAGTGCCCCTGATCCCACCCACCTGCTGGGGGTGGAGTGTAGCAGCCTGAGAACCCCTCCCAGGGAGGTGTGAGCCGAGGCTTCAAGCCCCCAGTGCAGACTCCAGCGCCCCATTGGCCTTATCTCACAAGACACAAAGCAAAGATAAAATTATTAAGAATTTCCGGACAGCAACTGCAGAGCATTAAGCTCCAAGCATGGGACCTGAGCCCGGGGCCCCATGTGACTGCATTGGTCAGAGGCCTACGAAGTTGGCTTTGCAATTAGTATTGGCAGAAACTCAGCTCTTTCCATTCTTGGCATCATCAGACCCATTACACTGATGGGAAAACTGAGGCATGCAGTGTTTTGTTTTGTTTTTGTTGTTGTTGTTATTGTTGTTCCTAAGGACCACAGCTGGTAAGTGGTAGAGGTGGTTTTTGAACTGACTGACTGCACTGCCTACAGCCATCACATCATAAGACTTCCTGTAGAGTGTGTTAGCAGCACTCTCATGGCTTGAGGCAACCCATTCCAAAGATAAGAGCGTTTGTATAGTCTCCAGATGGAGGTATCTGTTCCTTTGTCTCAAAGGTGAGTCATGGGGCTGCATTGTGAGGTCCTTGGGCTCCTCCTTTTAGGGAAGCAAGGTCCTAGAGCCCAGAGCTTTGCCTCTGGACTCCAGAAGCTATTATGGACTTCTGCAGGTAAAGCAGCAGACTGCTGAGTCCTGCCTGGTCGCCAAGCCATTTTCTTTGTGGCTTATCTCTCCTCTTGAACCATCACTTCCCAGAGCTGGGTCAGTAAAGATGTAGGGCACACTCTGCACTCCTGATCCTGTGCCTGTAGAAGGCATTGCTGATTGATCACACTTCACTGGGTGGGTCTGGCCCAGCCTCCACATTGTCTACACAGCATGCCCCGTAGATGCTATCAGTTCGTTGGAGCTGTTCCAAGAGATGACATCTGTTTGTGATTCTGTGTCAGAATCATGTTACTTGTCAGCCTAAGTAAGTGTAAGTATTTTTTTTTTTAAAGTAGACTCCACGCTGGGGCCTGAAGTTAGGACCTGAGATCAAGACCTGAGCAAACATCAAGAGCTGGATGCTTAACTGATTGAGCCTCTCGAGAGCCCCTGTAAAGTATTTTTTTTTCTCGTCTGGGGATAGTCTCCATCATCCTATCCATTTTCAGTCCTGGGTGCTTAAGTTCAAAGGTGACTAACAAATGAATAGGTCCTAAGGAATGGGCAGCAGGAAGAGAAGCTGGATCTCCAAGTTCAAGGGCGGAGGGTGGCTTGGCTTGGAGAAATCTAATGGGACAGAGTATCGGTGACCAAGTGGTCTCTACTGGTCCAAGAATAGTCTTGATGCCCAGGGCGGGTGTGTGTTGTGTTGCTCTCCCTATAAGGCAGACTCAAAGCCTCAGACAGCAAAAAGTCAAGAATAATGGCCAACCTTTGCACAGTTCATCACAATTTGAGTTCATTTGTCAGAGTAGACGTTTCAAAAAGTTAAGAGCTTGACTTTCGCTAACATACGAAATCAGTGCATGCCAAAGATTTATTTACTTGTTGATGAAGGAATCCGTGAAATGATAAAGTCAATATAAAGGACACTTTGGGAGCCCTAAGTATTTATATGTATTCAAAATAGAATATTAGAATTAGACTGATAGGTTAGATATAAAACTGGTTAATGTTCTATGAGTTAATTAAAAGCCATAACCTTTGGGGCTATGGAAATATCTTTTCTATCAGACAGAAATTATTTGCATCTTTAACCAACAAAATGTATATTGTTAGCATCTAACTTCATAAACTTTGATAGTAAATAGGAAAGACAAAGACACATTCTGCTACATGATTAAATATTTCTAGGGTCAACCTGTCAATGCCCTTGTAAGATATTGAAAGGACATCCCGCCTACCTTCTTGCCTTATTTCCAGATGGTAAGTGTTTTTGTAACACATTTATTCAGTAAATGTTTCTCAAGCTCCTGTTATGTCCCACAGACTCTTCTAGATCCTGGGCATATAACAGTGAGCAAAACAGACTACACTCTTGCTTACATGGGTCTTTTATTCTAGTGGGATTGGAGTACAGACAGTGAATAAAACAGGAAAATACACAGTATGGCAGAGGGTGGAAAGTGCTAAAAAGAGTACTGGGCACTTAGTGTCAAGGTGTTAAGTACAATAATAAATGAGAAAGGCTTCACTGAAAGCTGACATTTTAGCAAAGATCTGAATAAAGAGGAAGAGAAAACCTACAAACATCTGGGGGAGAGCCTTCTGGGCAAAAGGAAGAACAAAGGCGGAGACAATGGGAGGCAGCAAGAATGCCAGGATTGGATCTTTCTGTCATGGAAGTATTTAAAAAAAATGCAAAACCAGACAAAATAGTTAACCCCCTTCCCTAATCCCCCATTGTTAATAATTAACATTCTGCCCTTATTTCATCTATCGCCTCACTTTTTCTCCTTGAAGTACTTCATTTATTTAAACCATTTTATTTTTAAGGACGTATTTATTTATTTGAGAGAGAGAGAGAGAGAGAGCGAGAGTGAACAATCTGGCGGGGAGGGGTATAGCGAGAGGAAGAGAGAATCTTTAAGCAGACTCCGCACCCAGCTCGGGCCCCATCCCATGACCCTGAGACCATGACCTGAGTTGAAACCAAGAGTTGTATGCTTAACCGACTGTGGCACCCAGGCACCCCCTCTTTCCTTATTTATTTTTAAAGCAGGCTCCACACTCAGCATGGAGCCCAGTGGGTGGCTTGAACTCACGGCCGTGAGATCAAGACCTGAACTGAGATCAAGAGTCAGGTGTTCACCCAAGTGCCCCTCCCCTAAAGTATTCCTGACTTCATATCATTTAGTCTATCAATACTTTAGTCTCTATCTCTCACAAAAAATAGCATTGAAAAAACATAGTGGACGTACCATTGTCATACCTGACAAAACTGAGACTAATTGTCTCTCTCTCTTTTAAGATTTTATTCATTTATTTGACAGAGAGAGAGAGAGACACAGCGAGAGAGGGAACACCAGCAGGGGGAGTGGGAGAGGGAGAAGCAGAGCAGGGGCTCATCCCAGGACCCCGGGATCATGACCTGAGCCGAAGGCAGATGCTTAACGACTGAGCCATTCGGGCGCCCCGAGACTAATTCTCTAATATTACCCTGTATCTACCCTGTTTATTTTTCCATGGGTTTCTTAAAAATGTGGTTTTATAATGGATTTGGTCAAATAAAAATCCCCACGTTGCATTCGACTACTTTATCCTTTGAGTAGTATCTTAAAGGATATCTTAAGTAATATCTTAAGCATCCTTTATAAAAAAAATCTTATTTTTATGTAATCTTTGCACCCAACATGGGGCTTGAACTAGACCTCAAGAGCAGGAGTCGAATGCTCCGCTGACTGAGCTGGCCAGGTGCCCCTCTTAAGCATCCTTTAACTCCTAACCATTTTTCCTCCTCCATTTTTAAATGCCTTTTAATTTGGAAGAGACTGGGGAGACAGATTGGATGTGAGGGTGGACAGGAATGCATTATAGAAGGAACTGTGGGATTCCTTGGGCATCAGTCCCAGCGGGAGGCACATAATGTCAGAGCGCCCCACATTTAGGGGGTTAACAGAATTGGGTATTATCTGCTTGGTTCATCTATTAATAGGGGTGCCTGGGTGGCTCAGTGGGTTAAGCCTCTGCCTGCGGCTCAGGTCATGATCTCAGGGTCCTGGGATCGAGCCCCACATCCGGCTCCTTGCTCAACAGGGAGCCTGCTTCCTCCTCTCCCTCTGCCTGCCTCTCTGCCTACTTGTGATCTCTCTCTCTCTGTCAAATAAATAAATAAAATCTTTACAAAAAAATAACTCATCTATTATAAAGTTCCTCGACAACTTTTCATTTAATTAGTTTAGCACCATTTGATGACTGTTGCCAGGATCGATTATGTCCGTAGAGGCTATACAGTGGATATTTTATAATTTTAAGACTCCTTTTGCATTATTTACTCTGATTCATCTAAACAGAAGCCTTTCTCTCATCCGCCACTTGGATCCCCTGAAATAGAGTCCATAAAATAAAGGCAGGATAGATGCTTGATTCTTTTTCCTTGTTGATCCGTTTACAGAATAATGGGTTAATGCTCTCTCAATGTCTAGAGATGAACAACGAGTTTCTTTTTGGTTTCAGGTCTGTAACATTTTGAAAATAAATCACCTATGGTCGTTTTTACCAAGCCATTCAACTTGGTTTTCATAGGTTTTTTTTGTTGTTGTTTTTGAAAGGTTTTTCTTTTTGCACTTATCCAATTTGTGTACAATTTAATTAAATTATACAATTAAAACAACGAGCATAAGCATATTTACAAATAGATAAACAAGCAAGTTGGGTGCACTAGACAGCAGCCTATTAATTATGTAGCAAGAATTATGTAGCAATTACATATAATTATGTAATTATGTTGGTTAACACAGTGAGTCACTGAGATAGGGGTCAGGTAAGAGTTTTTGCAGTATGTGAATTGAGACGTGGTCAGGTATTTTTTTCTTGCCATTAAGGAATGTCTCCCTTAGAAATAGATCCATTCAGGAAATTACCAAGACAAAGTTTTTTGTTTGTTTAAGTTGGCTCCACGCCCAAGGTGGGGCTCAAACCCACAACCCTGAGGTCAAGAGCAGCAGGCTCTACCGACTGAGCCAGCCAGCTGTCCCAGACAGAACAAAACAGGAAACTGAATGAGATAAAATCAAGAATTGACTTCGTGCATATGTGCGTGTGTATGTGCGTGCACCCGTGGGTGTTTCAAGGATTCAGGGTTTGCTAGGGGAGATATAATTATATTTGTGGATTTTTGTAGTTGATCTGAGTGGGGATCATCTTTTTCAACAAAATATCACCAGAAAGTATCTACTGTGGAGGGTGGGGATGATGAGACTCTTGTTTTGAAGATAAAAAAAGTGTAAGTTGAGGTCAGAAATTTGAAGAATAAATGGAGCAAGAGAATATCTTTCTTTTTCGTTGCAGTGACTCTTATTTTTCTCTAATTACAAAAATAAAACAAGCCCATGAAGACATTGAGAAAAATACAAAACACAGAATACAAAAATATAGAGGAATCACTTGACCCCCAAAGTGGAATTCTAAATAGTGATGAATGCCACAATTACCAAAAAAAAAAAAAAAAGTAGATTCACAAAAGGAAGATATAGAGCTGCTTAAATGGATGGTTTCAGCATATATAACTTTTTTTAAAAAAAGATTTTATTTATTTATTTGACAGAAAGAGATCGAGAGCACAAGCAGGGGGAGTGGGAGAGGGAGAAGCAGGCTCCCTGGTGAGCAGGGAGCCCCATGTGAGGCTCCATCACAGGACCCTCAGCATGCGCAGTTTTATAGACATAATTCAAATGTCTTTTATTATATGACATTTAGGAAAATCACTAAGCTCAGTGTTCTACTTCCTAGTACACTGTATCGAACATGAGGCATCCACATAGTAGAAAGTTATCTAGGTCTTTGGTCCTTGGATGTTTTGAAGCAGTAAAGTCTGATTTGAAGGGACGTGAGAAATTCCCCCAAGGCATATTTTTACTTGGCCTCCATCCATATTTGCCTCAGTACCATTCAAATGTTACTTTTATTATGACTGTCTAGCAAATATTATAGAGCCATTGCTGTATTTGTCACCTCTAGTTTGATTGCGAAATTCATAACAAACGTACTTTTCTCATTATCTCAGTTCCTGGGAGTAAGAGTTTGTTGATGAATTAACTTACTTAGAGCAATGTCAAAGTTAGTAATTAAATCATCTCCTTGGGAACTCTTCAAGAGCAAAGAAACGGTGAAAACATACAGAAACTGTGAGAGATTTAAAATTACAAAGGAATGTTTGAGACTTCGATTGAAAGACCTGCGGATCCCCTTACCCAAGAATTTAACACTGCCACTGGATGCAAACAGCAAGAGGTTTATTTCCACGCAGGTACCGGCGGGTGGTCGGCAGCTCCAGCTAACCGAGCACACCGACCGGAGAGAAACAGGGTCTTATATAGGAAGGCACAAACAAGTTTTGGGTGGGGCGCAACTGATTGGTTGACAATTTGAACTTTGAAAAAGGCATACTTGGAGTTTGCTGATTGGTTTTGAGTACCCGCGCGCGCGAAGTGAGAGGCGGGAAGGGGGAACAAGCTGATTGGTTCTGAGGGCCCGCTCGCGCAAGAGAGGGGAACAAGAAGGGGGAAGGTAGGAAAGCCATCATGGCGTCTCTATTATTTCTATAAGCCAAGCAGTGACAGTAAAGCAAAAGAGCAATTAATATGCGACTAATAACCCGATTAATAACTTAATTTATACCTAAAAGCCAGCGGTTTACAGAAAAGCAAAAAAAGCGGTTAGTTATCTTATCTACCTTCTAGGGGAAGGGTCTTTCACGATCAAAGACAGTGGATCACATTTTGGGGAGCTCCCTTCCTGTTTTAGCACTTCTGTCTAGATACCATTTTTTCTTTTTTTTGAAGATTTTTATTTATTTATTTGACAGAGAGAGGCACAGCGAGAGAGGGAACTCAAGCAGGGAGAGTGGGAGAGGGGGAAGCAGGCTCCCCTCTGANCCGAAGGCAGTGGCTTTAACCCACTGAGCCACCCAGGCGCCCTGTTTTAGCACTTCTGTCTAGATACCATTTTTTCTTTTTTTTGAAGATTTTTATTTATTTATTTGACAGAGAGAGGCACAGCGAGAGAGGGAACTCAAGCAGGGAGAGTGGGAGAGGGGGAAGCAGGCTCCCCTCTGAGCAAGGAGCCCGATGTGGTGCTCCATCCCAGGTCCCTGGGATCATGACCTGAGCAGAAGGCAGCTGCCTAATGACTGAGCCACCCAGGCACCCCTAGACACCATTTTTTCAAGGGGACTTTTGAACCCCCCAATAGGAACACATCAATTTACCACTGAGAACTGTCCTCTTTGTATTTGCCATGTCTTTTTCCTTCTTCAATATTCCTTATTCTCATGTCCGTATCTCCTCTCAATTTGTCTTTTTTTTTTTTAAACTGAAGATGTTAAATTATAAACATTTTGAACACACTGAAATGTCTAGGGAATAATATCGCAGATGCCTGTCTCCTCATCATACAGAGTTAACAGGTGTAACATGTTTGCTATTTTGCTTTAGATCTTTTTTCCTAGGCTGGTTTTCTTTTTTTTTTTTTAAAAGATTTATTTATTTATTTATTTCACAGAGGGAGAGAGATCACAAGGAGGCAGAGAGGCAGGCAGAGAGAGAGGGGGAAGCAGGCTCCCTGCTGAGCAGAGAGCCCGATGCGGGCCTCGATCCCAGGACCCTGAGATCATGACCTGAGCCGAAAGCAGAGGCTTTAACCCACTGAGCCACCCAGGCGCCCTCTTTTTCTTTCTTTCTTTCTTTCTTTCTTTCTTTCTTTCTTTCTTTCTTTCTTTCTTTCTTTCTTTCTTTCTCTCTCTCTCTCCCTCCTTTCTTTCTTTCTTTTTCTTTCTTTCTCTCTCTCTCTTTCTTTCCTTCTCTTTCCTTTTTTCCTTCCTTCCTTCCTTTCTTTCCTTTCTTTTCTTTTTTCTTTCTTTCTTTCTTTCTTTCTTTCTTTCTTTCTTTCTTTCTTTCTTTCTCTCTCTCTCTCTCTTTCCTTTTCTTTTCTTTCTTTCCTTTTCTTTTCTTTCTTTCTTTCTTTCCTTTTCTTTTCTTTTCTTTCTTTCTTTCTTTCTTTCTTTCTTTCTTTCTTTCTTTCTTTTTTTTTTGAGTTCGAGCCTCGGTGAGCTTGAACTCGCAGCCCTGAGATCCCGAGATCAAGAGCTGAGCTGAGATGAAGGGTCAGATACTCACCAGACTGAGCCACCCAGCTGCCCCTTTTGTAGGTTTTACAGAAATAACATGTGACAGGTAAAATCAAAGTACCTCTCTCCACATTTTATTCTTTCTCTGGAAAGGAGAGTTTCTTATAAACTGAGTATTTGATATTTTGTGTCAATGTGGTAGGAGCCATGCTTTGCCAAGAGGGAAGAAGAGTGAGGAAAGTCTATTTGGGTTGGGAACCAACAGTGTCTACCACATTGCGTACGCCCAAACTGGTCTCCAAATTTGTGGTGTCAGCTTACTTTCAGAAAAATAACCTGGAGGTCCTTGTTGCTAGGCATCCTTACCATGGCTTGGAACAATTTTGCCCATGTCTTTGTGGCTTTAATTTTTGTTTCCATGATTACTAACACAATTGATCGTCTTTTTATGTGTTTATTGGCCATTCTGGTTTCTTCTGTGAAGTGCTTATTTTTGTTTTTTGCTTGTTTTTATGTTGAATTGTCTGTCTTCTTTATACATTCAAGATTCTAATTTTTTTGGTCAGTTATGTGGATGGCAAATATGTCCTCTCAGTCTGTGTCTTGACTCCTGACTTTATTGGATCCCTTGTATTGCTGATGATTTTAATGTGATCATGTTTATCTTTTATGGCTATGCCTTTTGTACCTTATTTAAGAACTTACTATTTTTTTCCTCAGAGGTCACATAAAGGTCACATATATTCCAAAACTTTTAAACTTTTGCTTTTTGCAGTGAACTTGTTTTATCCATTTGGAATTTATCTCTGTGTGTGGTGTAAGGAAGGGACCTAATTTCATTTTTTCCCCACAGATGGATAATCAGCTGAGTGAATACTATTTATCAAATAATCCATCCTTTACCAAGGGCTTTATAATGCCACTTCTATCAGATTTCAAGTTCATTGGTTGGTTTTGGGGTTCCCTAACCTGCTTTATAATCTGTTTATCCCTAATTACCATATTGTTTAAATTACTAATGTCTTGATATCCAGCAAGGATGGTCTAATTTCTGTTACTGGACATTAGTTTACATATTTTGGAAGTACTAGAGAAACAGAATCATAGGGTGCCTGGGTGGCTCAGTTGGTTGGGCATCTGCCTTCAGCTCAGGCCATGATCCCAGAGTCCTGGAATCAAGTCCTGCATCGGGATCCTTGCTCAGCGGGGAGCCTGCTTCTCCCTCTCTCTCTGTACCCCACTTGTGCTTGCTCTCTGTAGTGCTCGCTCTCTCTCAAATAAATAAATAAAATCTTAAAAAAAAAGAAACAGAATCATATACCATGTATTCTTTTGTGTCTGGCCTCTTTAATGGCTTTGCCATGATGTTTTTGAAATTTACCCGTTGTGTGTCTCAGTAGACTGCTGCCTTTTATTGCTGAATAGTAGTCCATTGTGTGGTCATGTACCCCAATTTGTTTCTCCATTCATCTTTTGATGGACATTTGGTTTGAATTCCTTTTTTGGATATTCTGAATAAAGCTCCTATGGACAAGGTTATTGTGTGAATGCTGTGTTTCGTTTCTCTTGGGTGTATACCCAGAATTGAAATAGCAGAGCCTCATGCTCTATAAAGCTAATGAAGAAACTACTAAACAGTTTTACAAGGTAATCGTGTGGTTTTACATGTTCACCATCAGTGTAGGGATATTCTAGTTGTTACACATTCTTACTAACCCTTGATATTATCAGACTTTCACACCTTAGCCACTTCCATTGGTTTGTAGTGGCATTTTTATAGGGCTTTTTATTTTTCATTTCCTTCATGACTAATGATGATGTTGAACATCATTTCATGGGCTTATTGAATTAGGTTTCACCCCGCCGAGCAGGGAGCCTGAGGCAGAACTCTATCCCAGGACCCTGGGATCATGACCTGAGCTGAAGGCAGATGCTTAACTGACTGAGCCACCCATGCACCCCCAGCTCTTTAGTGAGTCTTCAAGTCAAATAATGTAAGCCTTCCAGCTTTTCTCCTTTTGATTACTTTGGCTAGGTTGTTTGCATTTTCACATAAATTTTAGAATCATTTTTTGAATCACCATTTGCATCGACATGGATGGAACTGGAGGGGATTATGCTAAGTGAAGTAAGCCAAACGGAGAAAGACAACTATCATATGGTTTCACTCATATGTGGAACATAAGCAATAGCAACAGGGACCATAGGGGAACGGAGGCAAATCTAAAGGGGGAGTAATCAGAGAGGGAGATGAACCATGAGAACCCGAGAAACAATCTGGGGTTTTCAGAGGGGAGAGGGTGGGGGAGGGGTAACACAGGGTGATGGGTATTGAGGAGGGCACATGCTGTGATGAGCACTGGGTGTTATACTTAACTAATGAATCGTTGAACACTGCATCAAGGACTAATTATGTACTACACAGTGGCTAACTAAACACAATAAAAAATAAAAATAAAAAGTGGGTAAAAGATTTTAGAATTAGTATTTAGAATTTAGAATTTCGTATTTTAGAATTGGTATTTAGAATTTAGTATGCTGAAATTTTGATTTGTGATCTGTTAAATCTACAGATGTATTTTAGCAATAGTTGCCATCCAAGCCATGAATATGGTACACTTTTGTTTCTTCAGGCATTTTAAAATTTCTCTCAGCAGTGTTTTGTTTTCAGAGCACTCATCTTGCATATATTTTGTTAAATTTATGACTCAAGAGTTCTTATTTTGGGATTGTTATAGCTTTATTGCCATTATATCAAAGTAGGATATATACGCGTGTTTATATAATAAGTATATATGTGTGTATATATATACATATACATATATAATTTGAAAAATGTTTTCTAATGGTTCAGGTTTTGAATGTTGGTATCCACTACTTTTAGACAAAAACAAGTTTGACATGTTTGAGAAATTGGACAGTTTTGGCCCCTAGCAGATAAAGGGCAGAGGCAAACAATTTTAGCTCAGAGGTGGCGAGATCACACAGGTATCAAGGTACAGGCATTCAACATTTTTTCTTAAATGTAGTCCCGAAAGATCCAACCTTACATAAGAGCAGGTCCCAAAGTGATACATTTCCTTAGCGACCACACATTTCACTTTATGGTCACTTCCTATTTAGTAACTATAATTCCCTACGGACCAAAAGCTTTGGAGGTCAGGGGTGTGTGTGTCTTGTTAGCTGTTATATTCTTAGAGTATACCTAATACTCTGCCCGGTGCTCTGTATTAACTGGACAAAAGAATACAAAATACAAGTAATTTTGTTAATATGAGTATCTTATAAGTTCGTATTTATAACATTTGGATATTACAGTAATGATAATAGATCTTAATGAGTCCAAAAATTTAAACTAAGGAATTACAAGAAGTGACTGTTACAGAATGATTCAAATCTCAACATTAAATCTATTTTCTAATCTGTTTTGCTTTTCAGTTTTAGGACAATCGTCATTCCAACAGGTGATTGATTAGTAAGGAACTGGCTTGGTTAGTATTCTAAGGAGAAGCAGCTCTTTCTGCCCATGGGTCCATCCCTGTGCTTTAATAAAACCACCTTTTTGAGCTTAAAAAAAAATTCTAGAAGACATGCTCAGGCTTGAGATGGGCATGAAAGTTGAGCACATGGAAAGATAAGTATTCAGGGATATTGCTTTCTTAATGATACATGTATAAAATATTTAAATATAGGCAATATTTTCCACGATCTTCCCCCAAGTAAATTTACAAAATACATGACTTGACATAAAGGCAAAAAACCCAAACCAAAACCCAAAACAAACCTATGAATCAGTAACAAAAGGTGAGTAACCCTCAGCCCCCATTGCGTTTGGAAATTAAAACAGCCCTTTTTTGGTGATGATTCAGGCAATCAGTTCTCAGTCTTCATATTCCTGGACCAATCGATAGCATCTGACACAGTTCATCGCTTCCTCCAACTTAATATACTTTCTTCACTTGGCTTCCAGAAAAGCCCATTCTCCTGCTTTTTGTCCCACATTCCCGTCTGCTGGTTTTTTCTCCCAACCTCTTCTGCTGGATTGCCTCAAGGCTAAATCCTTGGTCATCTTCTCTTTGTCTTTTGGGTGCTGATCTCAGATCGGTTCATGGCTTTATTTCTGCTGAACTTAAGACTCATACACCCCTCTGATTATTCCACAGCTTCACTGCATGTCTCATAGAAATTTCAAATCTGGCGTGTTCAGAACTGAACTGATCAGTGCCGCCTCCACCCAAGCCTTCTCCATCTCAGTTCTGGGCAGCTCCACCCCTCCCGGGGCTCAGGCTACAAACCTTGGAATTATGATCAACTCCTTCTTTCTTTAACAGCACACACCGAATCCATTAGGAAGTGTAAGGTGAGTCGGAATCTATCACGTCTCACCGTCTTCACTGGACCACCCTGGTGCAGATCACCATTGGCACTTGCCCAGATTCCTGGTCTATCTGCCTCCACCCTTTCCCTCCTTCAGACTGAACTCAATGAGGCAGTCAGAGAAATCCTTTGAAACCTAAGTAGTATCATGTGCTTCCTGTGCTCTGGATCCTCTGTGGCTCCTTAGTTCTGCATGAGTGGAAGCTAAGTTCCCGACAATGGTTTGGGAAGCTCCCTGAGTCTGCCTTCACCTCTGTCTACTATCCGATACCTGGCTTTCTCCAGCCACGAGCCACACTGGCTTCTCTGCTGTTTCTTGAACATATCAGGCAGTAGGGCCAGATTCATGGGATTAATGACATCTGAACTTTCTTGATCCTGACTCTGAAATCAAGAGTCCTATGCTCTACCCACGGAGCCAGCCAGGTGCCCCAAGAATCTTCTGCTTTCAAGACACTACTTGGAAAATCCTGACTTCCTCAGGGATTCTCCCCAGATGCTCTCTTCGCCCACAAGGTGGCAGTCTTCACCTTCATTACAGGTTCCCCCTGCCTGAAATTTGAGAATGAACTGCTGACTTAACCGGGTTGTTTTCCTTGGGCCCAGACAACGTGCCCTGCAGGACTTGACTGGCGGCGGGCGGGAAAATTCATACAATGAGTGTAATTACCCCTCGGGATCTGAGTGCTTTTAGGGATGAGGATTTAGGGTGCGAGAGCTTTCCCCGGGGGAGGAACACATTAAGAAGTTGATGCTGCTTTATGGGGGTGGGGGGGCACTTTGAAATAAAACTGATCTGTGGGAAGGGTGACAGCATATCCTGAGAGGTGACAGCAGAGTCATGAAGCATAAAGTGAGTAGGCCGACAACGTGCGGATTTAACCACCAGATGTACCTGGTTTTCACCTTGGCATAGGACTTCAACTCTCTGGCCATCCCCCGGACCCCACTGGTCTATCCCATCACCTGGGAAACACGTGCCCTGTTCTGGTCTTCAGCTTCTCCTGGGATGGAGGGAAAGGACAACCCCTCTGCGGTCTTAGGTCCTCATTTCTGTCAGAAACAACTTCGTTTCCTGAGGGAGGCAGCATTGTTCCAGAAGAAGAGCCTCGTTTGGAATGTCAGGCAGCTCTGCTCCCGCCTCATTGTTTGGTTTTAGTTGGACTAAGCTCCCAGCTTCAGTAGCTCTAAAAGAGGGGTAGTGACAGGACTTAAGTGGCTCTAAAACAGAGATAGTGACAAGACACTCCTCCCGGGGCTAGTGGGAGATTTCATTAGAGTAAGTATGAGTTAATGACTAGGCGTGGAGTCCAGTGTGTGGGGAGCCCTCTGTGGTGGTGATGCTCCTTCCCTTCCTCCTTCTAGTGCTCCCTCCTGCCTCTGGGCTCCTGCAGACCACTGCCTGCGTAGGCGATTGGTAGGGAGAAGGGGCAAGAGGCAATCAGGAGGGATTGACTCCTGGGGGACAGGCCAACTGAGGAACCATCTGGTCTCCTGGAAGGAGCAGAGTGGTAGGAAGGGGAAGGACATGCTGCTGACCTTGAATCCTGACATTTGTGCCCAGCCTGGATGTCACGGAGCCTCCAGATCACCAGTTAAGGAGGCAAGCAGAGAAATACTGTCATGGCTAAGGTGCGAGCTCAACGTGCGGACCTTCTTACTAGCAAGTCAGGTCTTCCAGAAACTACTCCTAGAGCTTCTTACTAGCAAGTCAGGTCTTCCAGAAACTACTCCTAGAGCTTCTTACTAGCAAGTCAGGTCTTCCAGAAACTACTCCTAGAGCTTCTTACTAGCAAGTCAGGTCTTCCAGAAACTACTCCTAGAGCTTCTTACTAGCAAGTCAGGTCTTCCAGAAACTACTCCTAGAGCTTCTTACTAGCAAGTCAGGTCTTCCAGAAACTACTCCTAGAGCTTCTTACTAGCAAGTCAGGTCTCCCAGAAACTACTCCTAGAGCTTCTTACTAGCAAGTCAGGTCTCCCAGAAACTGCTCCTAGAGCTTCTTACTAGCAAGTCAGGTCTCCCAGAAACTACTCCTAGAGCTGTTGCCAAGCATAAACCCTTCGTAAAGCATGCTGGTTTTCCCAGGCCTTTCGATTCTTTAATATCCCCCTCAAGATTGCAGGTTCCTGTCAATGTCCCTCAGCCCAAGGCCACCAGGAACACACAGCAGTCGAGCAAGGTGGGTTTCATGGCTCTTTGCAAGGGTGAGCGCTCACTACGGAACTCGCGGGGGTGGGGAGCACTCAGTGTGAGGGTGTTAGGAAGGATTTATAGGACTGGAGCTTGTTTTATGAGATTTGGGGCAAGTGTCAAGGAGGCTGGCTTTGTCTGGGTGCTGCCCGGAAGCCCAGGGAATGGGGATCATTCGTTGATAGGGTATGTTAATCGTATCTGTCAGCTGGGAGAATGAAGCAAAGCCGGAGCTGTCACTGTTAAAGAAGGAACAGTCAGTCGGTGGTATTTGCGATGATACAGGTATTTGGCTTTTGTGCGTGTGAGTGTGTCGACTGGAACTCCAGGTAGATAGGCTAAACATTCTTGCTAGAACGAAGAGACCAATCTCTCGAATGCCCTGAACAGGATGTCCTTGCTTAAAGGATTACTTAGAAAAAATAACTTCATAATCTGTGAGGCAGGAGTCCCTGGAAAATCATGTAAGCTGTGGAGGTCTCTGGGAATAAGATGGAGATGCCTCAATCCTTTCAGTTGTGGGACTGACCCTACAGAACCCAAAAGGTCAGTTAGTGGCACTATCCATGACTCTGGATGAGCAAGCGTGTGCCACATGCAGGAAGGCAGGCTGGACCTGGGGGGCTTTGCAGGACATGCCATCTGCCCCTCACTCTGTCTGAGCCTCCCGATTCCTTGTCTCCTTGATAGTATTCATAAACTTTGACTCTTAGTATGATCAGTGATGAAGAGTGCTTGGACAACCCAGTCTTGCTTAAGGAGGCGTGGAAGTCTTAAAAGTGGAAAGGAAGCTCCACTGGACAAAGTCTGTGGCCCTAACCCTACCTCTCCATCCCCTCACTGGGCCTCAAGAGGTGGGGCTGGGACACTGAGTCTTGCCTGGTTACATGCTTTTGTCTTTTTTTAATTATCTTTAAAAGAGATTTATTTATTTATTTATTTGAAAGAGAGAGAGAGAGAGAAAGAGTAGGGCGAGGAAGGGCAGAGGGAGAGAGAGCATCTTCAGCAGACTCCCTGCTGAGCACAGAGCCCTATGCCGGGCTCGATCTCACGACCCTGAGATCAGGACCTGAGCCGAAACCAAGAGCTGGACACTTAACCAACGGAGCCACCCGGGTGCCCCACATGCTATTGTCTTTAACTGAAGGAGAGATGAGAAAAAACACCGTAGCCAAGAGAAATGAGGAAGGGCACAAAAATGATGGGGGGTGGTGACCAAGTGGCGATCCACGTTCATCTCTGTGGGACACCGGAATTCCTAAAGCCAGGCGTTTTCTTTCAACCCAGGTCCCAGGACTTTCCATGATTCTCAAATGTTTGGTGTAATTGCTCAAGTGACTCTAAAAAGAAAACGAAAGTTTTATTATGACCTCTGTTGTAATATATGTTTATTATAGGAAAACTCGAAGTATAAGGAAGGGAAGATGACAGAGCAAAGCACCCCGTATACTCCTCACAACCAGACATAACTGTTTTGAAAACATGGTTTGATTGTTGTGAGGTTTCTTTTTTTCCTCCAGTTTCTAAAGATCAGTTGTGATTGTACTGTGTCTCTGAATAAAAAAAATGAACTCCCCCTCCTTTTTAATTAATTAATTATTATTATTTATTTAAATTCAAGTTGGTTAACATATAGCATGTTATCATTTCCAGGGTAGAGTTTAGTGATTGTTGAGTTGCATATAACACCCCATTCTCATTATATCACATGCCTTCCTTAATGCCCATCCCCCAGTTACCCCATCCCCTCCCCTCCCCTCCAGCAACCCTCAGTTTGTTCCCTAGAGTTAAGAGTCTCTGGTAGTTTGCCTTTCTTTCTGTTTTTACCTTATTTTATTCTTCCTTCCCTTCCCTTATGTTCATCTGTTTTGTTTCTTAAATTCAACTTGAGTGAAATCAGATGGTAATTGTCTTTCTCTGAGGGACTTATTTTGCTTAGCATAATACCCTCTAGTTCCATCCACATCGTTGCAAGTGGTAAGATGTCATTCTTTTTGACAGCTGAGTAGTATTCCATTGTGTATATATACCATATCTTCTTTATCCACTCATCTGTTGATGGACATCTGGGCTTTTTCCATAGTTTGGCTATTATGGACATTGCTGCAATAACCATTGGGATGCACGTGCCCCTTCAAGTCACTACATTTGTATCCTCTGGATAAATACCTAGTAATGCAATTGCTGGGTTGTAGCTCTATTTTTAACTTTTTGAGGAACCTCCATACTGTTTTCCAGAGTGCTTGCACCAGCTTTCATTCCCACCAAGAGTGTAAGAGAGTTCTAACCCCCTCCCTTTTTTAGATGGCTTGGATAATACATGAATCCATTTTTACTGTAAGCCAACAATACAGAAAATATGAGGTGAAAGTGGAAGTTCGCCTTTATTTTCCTTCTGAAACACAACCCCAACTGCCAGTTTGATGTGCATCTTTTTTATCTTTTCTACAAGGTGAGGTCTACTTTCATCACTTAATGTAAAATAAACATCCCCCAAGAGATTCCAAGCTCTTCATAAATACATTGTTCAAAGGCTGCTTTATATTCTACTGAGCAGAGACCCTTCTGTTGGCTACACCCCTCTAATCTCTGGAACCCATCCAAGGAAGTCAAGCCAGAACACAGGCAAATAGAAATCCACAGCGGTTATGAATACGGATAGATTTTGTATGTCACAACAACTAGGGGAGCACACAAAGGAAAATCATTTTCAAAATGAGGATCCTGAGTCATATTTAATCAAGGAGTGTTTGGTTTTGGTTTTTTATTCTATCTTCTGTAGCAAAAACTTAGAGAACGTTCTATGATTTGTTGGGTTTTCAAGTCTTAGTGCCTTGGGCAAGTCACCAGCACCCTGATTGTAATTCATTCTGTTCCTTCTCTGCTTTGTACCATGATGTGGCTCTCGGTAGGACCTATGTAAGAATTTATGGAATGAAAGAGTGGGTGGATGAACGGATAAACAGAATGAGGGGTAAACCTACAATGGAATGTCATTTGGTCTTAGAGGGGCAGGGGATTCTGACTCGTGCTACAAGACAGATGAGCTGTGAGGACAGTTGTGCTGGGTGAAATCAGCCAGTGAGGAAAAAAACAAACTGTACAATTCCACTTATGCAGTTTCCAGTTCGCTGGGGTGGAACGTGGGAGGGCAATTTCCAGGGGCTGGGAGGAGTGGGGAATGGGAAGCTTTTGAAAAATTCTCGGTTTGGCTTTTTCCACTTTTCCCATTCTGACTTGGTTGGCCTGGAGTCAGGCACCGTATCTTTTCCAAAACTCTGGAAGCTCTGGTCACTGGAATGCTGGTCAAGGGGGACCGAAGCTAAGAGCCACAGGGCCAGATGACTTCAGCCCAGGTTTCAGCACTGACAGCTCTGCGGAACAGCCCCAGGGCTGACAATCACCACCTCATAGTCTCCATCGCAAGCCTCAGGTCTGCCTGGAAGTATCACCATTTTGGGACAGATGAGCCATTTTTCATGAAAAAAATCTTTTGAACTTCCCGAAATGGCTCATACTCTTTCCATGTTGCTTCTTTAGTGAGAGGTGCACCTCCAGCTCTGCCGGACCCAGAATTCCCGAGCCCTTCTGATTCTCGCACCAGGAAATTGACTCAAAACAGCTCTCCTTGGCTGCTGTTTGATCTGATGGAACTATGCTCTAGCCAGGGGGACTTTTGCAAAGAAGCCACACTTGTGAATTTGAGGCTCTTTCCTGCGATGACCCGTATAAATGAGTTCCGCAGACGTCTCTGGACAATGCCATCCTAATGCCTTTTTATTTCTCTACATTTATGCCAGTGAAGTGCTGACACGCACATCCAAGGAAAAGCATTTACTTTTGAACTTAAAGATCAAAAGTAGCTGCGTAAAACCTGCCCCCAGACTTGTCTCTGCCCCTCCCCATTTTTCTCTAACTTGGGGGCACTTGGAAGCTGTGATCTCTGAGACAGAGGAAGGGAAGGCAGCTGAGTCAGAAACTCTTCCAAGGTCTGCTTCAACTCTAATGTTCTCTCACTCTGTCTCTTCTAAACAAGGAGCTCTGTGAAATTTTTAGCCTGGGATTCTTTCGCCCAGAAAGTAATGTTTCCTGAACTGGATCTATATGCCTAAGAAACAAAAATAATTTTGGAGGTTTGTGAGTTCTGTAGGAAACTCCATTGAGTCTTTGGTGATTACATAAGTATACGTTCCTGAAAGCATCTGGCATATCCTGGGGGCTCAGTGCACATCCCTTTCTCTTTCCTGCCCGATTTTTTGTAGTGGAAAATTCTCTTGCTTTTCATCTTAGGGACATATCTCTCCTCCTTCAGACTTTCTCTGCCTCAAGTCCCACAGATGCTGCTAGGGCCAAAGGTGGAAGAATTTCACGAGGGAATTGGAATCTGGAACAGCACATTTCTGAGAAGGCCACTACATTAGATTAATGGAATTAAAGCACGATCCCCATGAACACCATCAGGTGCCCCATAAATTTCGATTGACGTTGAATACGTAATGCAGTAATCTTTTTTCCTTTCAACGTATGATGTGTGGAGAAAGCCAGGTAGAAAATGGTTTCCTGGCACAGCTTTGGAAGGGAAGCTGAGATGCAATTGAAACAACGTCCTATGCAGATCAGGGAATGAAAGGACCTCGGCGCAAGAGACGCCATCCCAACCCCCGGAAGCCAGACACATGTCGTGTGTTAGCTCATGGAATCCTCACAAACCTTCATGAGTGAGGTGTTATTACCTCCCTTTTACAGATGAGGAAGCTGAGGCGGGAGCACTTTGCTGCAGTAGTGTGGTGGGAGCCTGACCTTCAGGCTCACACAGACTTGGGACCCATCTGGCTTTCCTGTAACCTTGGATGCTTTGCTTAAGTTCACAGCCATCAGAAGTCCTCATTCATAAAACAGGACAATAGTGGTATCTCCCTGTGACAGAGGCCCTTTCTTCTCTAGAATCGAAACAGTGATTTTAGATGTGCGAAGGCCATCCTGGTGAAAGGTTGCATTTCTCACCTTCCCTTGCAGCTTGGTGTGGCCTGTGACATTTTATCAAATGAAATGAGGGCAAATAGAAAGAACGTCTTGCAAGTACCTGTCCTTAGGAGGCAGCCCACATGCCTATCACTGTTGCTGTTTTCCTCTCCTCTTCCTTCTTCTTTTTCTTCCTCATTCTTTTCCCTAGTCTTTCATGCTGCCTGGAATGTAGTCATGATGGCTGGAACTGAAGCAACCATTTTGGACCGAGCAGATGGGTCTCTGACATGTGGAATGTCATAGAAATCCCAGATACTGGCCGTGAGATTGAGATATGGAAAAGAAATAAAATTTTCTCTTAAGTCCCTGAAATTTTAGATCTTATTAACTCGAGTCAAATCCTGATACATTTGCTAATACAAATGTTATGAGATTAAATGAGATATGCATGTAAAATATATATTAAGCCCCCAATAAGTGCTACATTTTGTTATTATTGTTTTAGTATTATTATTACTACTATTTCTACTACTATTATTACCTCAGCCCACCTCGGGTGGGCTGGATGACTGATCTGGAATTCTGTCCTTTGGCTGTTTTACATCAAAATCATTATATTTTTTAATAGGCTGATTCTTACTAAGATGAGGGTGGATGCCATGCCCATCCAAAGCTGAGAGCAAGGAAATAATCATATTGCTGTGGCCAAGGGGATAGGCTGTGGTGTTCTCACCACCCCAGGCATAGACATACTGACTCTGTGCGCCCTTCCAGGCTGTGAGGATGAGCCCCCCTCCTAAGTTAGCCCAGGAGTTATGGGTCACACCTGCTTCTGTTGACTGCAGATCACTGCTCATAGCCAGGAAGATCTGAGCAAGCGGCAAGAAAAGAAAGATAAGAAATAGCATGCTGATGTTGAGTGAGATTTATTCTGTGCCAGGCTCTGTTCTGAAAGGATTTACCATGTGCTTTACTTAAGCCCAGAACATCTGTATTAGGTAGATACTTTACAGATGAGGAAACAGAGGCAAAGAGAGGCTGAGTGACTTTCCCAAGGACACACAGCCTAACTGGCAGAACCAGAGTTCAGGCAGGCAGCCCAACTCAAAGGCTTTCCTCCTTGTCCTAAACGAAGGGGCTCTCTGATGTTTCCTGTTCTAAAAAGAACAGGTGAGCAGAGTGGCTTCTGTGTCAAAAGGCCAGTGCCTCACTAATATTCTCTGATTCCCAGGCTTATCAGGGGGAAGCCAGTCTGAGCTGGGAAGGCAGAAGACCCTCTGGAGGGCAGTGGGAAAGAAGCTCAGAGGAGAATGGAAAACTGGGGGTCTTTATTTCCCCCAGGTCAAGTTGCCTGACTTGGTACCGTACCTAGGCTCCTCACTGCAAAGGCTAGAGTTCATGCCGACAATGATAACTGAGACAATGATGATAACTGAGACAATGATAATCGAGTGCCCCCGAGAGAATGCTCCCACTTCTTTGTCCTGAAGAAATGACAGGTTGCTGTGTACCTGTTACCAGAAACACAAGGAGAGTTCCAGTTGCTGTCTTCTCCCGCAACCCTGGGTCCCCTCATCCCTCCATCCCTTCTTCCCTGCCAGCATGCTCCCTGCCAGCGGTTGTCTGCAGGGGACAGGGACTTGGAATTTTGTTTCAGAGACTTTTCTCCTTCTTTGGGCCAGCTTAGAATTTTCCAGTGATGGCTCAAAAAGAAAAACAATCAGATGAGACCACATTTTTAAAAAAAGATTTTATTTATCTATTTGAGAAAGAGAGAGAGAGCACGAGTAGGGGAGGGGAGCAGAGGGAGAGGGAGGCGCAGCCTCCCCACTGAGTAGGGAGCCCAACGTGGGGCTCAATCCCAGGACTCCGGGATCATGACCTGAGCCGAAGGCAGACCCTTAACTGACTAAGCCACCCAGGCGCCCCTAGATGAGACCACTTACATGCTTAAAGCCCTCCAATGGCTTCCCACTGTAATTAGAGTAAAGTTTGAAATCATGTTTTCGGTCCAAAGGGTCTAAATGATCTACTGCCCGATTATCGTTTCTGACCTGATTTCTTAACCCTTCTCTCGTTGGTTCCTTTCCGCTGCAGCTGTGCTGTGTGCCACAGGGCCTTTGTATGTCCAGGACCCTCTGTCTGGAATGCTCTCCTCATCATTCAGTCTCAGCTTAAATGACCTCTCAGGCACATGTCTCCTGACCAGCCTCCCCCATCTGTCATTGCTTCAGTAAGCAATGCCACCCCTCCCCATTGATTTTCTGAATACCTAGAATAATTTGTACTTATTCTGTTAGCTGATTGGCTTGTTTGCGTACTGTTTCTCTAACCAGAGTGAGCTCCAGGAGGGGCAGGGGCCTTGCGGGGTAGGGAGGGTAATGCTCATCTCCTAAAAAAATGCTCTATGATTGGATGAGACAATGGGCCTGAAACTACTTGGCACACAGCCAGGGGTTTCCAAGTGACATTTTCCTGGAGAATCACGCTCCAAAAATATGTTTGAGATCTAACCTTCTGCACTTTATTTTATTTTCCGTGTTTTATGTCGCAGACATAAAGACTGCCAGAAGATACGGGATGCGTTCACAGCTGCGGTTCTTTGGAAGGATCCTTGTAGCAGCACGGAGCAGGACTACCAGCTCCTCCTGGAGCTGACGGCTCAGACCGTCCCTTGTAACAAGGTAACGGGTGCAGACTCTTGGTTTTTAAAACAGAGGATGGAAGCCAAAGGAAGGGGTCATAGGACCACATTTTGACCAGAACAAGGGAAAAGGAAAACCTAGATATTCAAATGTACATGTGGTTGGCCAAGATGGAGTTTGTGGGGCTTTTGGGCGGCCAGGATCTCACTGCGTTTTAGGGCGCCTGGGGAAGGATGGTAAGAGAGAGGAATGGGAATGGGAAAAGAGGAAGGCGACGTGGCCAAAAATCAGGCAAAAAAGAGCCTTTCCAAAACCCAACCCAACCCAAACAAAAATGACCCAACCTTACATGATTGTCAAACTCTCCCCTGACCTCTGATGATGATGACGTTAATAACAACGCATGGTCACCCTGCACAATAAACAGGTCAAGAATCAACACCCCCAATTTTACCAGTGAGAAAACCGAGGCTGGGTGAGGTCAGGGGTCAGGGAGGGCTCAAGTCTGATGGCGTCCAGAGTGACCCGCTGAAATGTTGGTAGTGCAGGATTAGGAGCTGGAGAGGAGCTGGAATTCGGTGTATGCCCGTCACCTTCGTGAAGACCCCGAGCCAGACACTTATTACAGCCGCTCATCCCAGCCTAGAGAGCTGGGGTCAGGAAAGCTCCCGCCTGGAGCACCGAGGCGCTGCTTGGTAAATGACCCCCCAGTGACAAACACTGAGGCCACAGACACAAGACTAAGCACTTTATTTGCAGTTACCTTATTGCATCTCCTCAGGCCCCTGAGTTCCTTCCGGTTATTACTCGTATCGTTTTACAGGTGGGGGTCAGACAGCTGTAAGGGCTGGGGCTGGCTCTCCGGGTGGCGGGGCTGCAGGGCCCACGCTTCCCACCACCCTCTCCACTGCCTCCTGTCAGGAAGGAATAGACCCACGGGCTCAAGATTGTTCTGAAATTTGACCTTCTGTACCTTTCCAAGGGACCCCGAAGAAATTCACTGTATTTGTCTTTTTCTTTCTTTCTTTCTTTCTTTCTTTTCTCTTTATGGGGATAGGAGAGCATTGGGGAAAGCAGCAGAGGTTATGAAGCCTGTGAAAAACCAAAGAGCACTTTTTCCAGAAAATAGCACGGAGACCAAATGGTTTTGCAGATAACTTTAGGAATTTCCTAATGGCTGCTCCAGATGTGTTCTGGTTCTGTGTTTATTGTAAGATTCTGATCAGTGGCTTTCTGACCTTTTTTGCTGTCACCAAAAATAACAAGTCATTTTATATTGTGACCTAGAACACACACACACACACACACACACTCTCACACACACTCTCTCTCACACGCACTCACTCACACACACACACACAGTCTCTTTCTCTCACACCCCCCCCACGCACACTCTGTCTCTCTCACACACTCACACACTCGCTCACACACATTCACACACACTCACGGCACACTCACGCGCACATTCTCTCTCACACACTCACACACATGCACACCCTCACACACACTCACACATTTACAGACACTCACACTCTCACACATACGTGCACACTCTCACATACACATGCACACACACACGCACACACACTCTCTCTCTCTCTCACACACACACACGCACACACACCCTCTAACCATGCTCTCAGGCTCACACACAGAAAGCGGTGATGTGCTGATGTGTTCAACAACACTCACCTTTACTCTATATGATCTTCTCTGGTATTTTGTTTTTCTTTCATTTAAAAGGATGTGGATTTGTTTGTTTGTTTGTTTTGTGACTTACTGAACTGCTCTCGATGACAGGTTGTGTTTTTCTTTCCCAGACCCTCTTCTGGAGCAAATCCAGCCAGCTGGCCCATGACTACACGCACGTGCGGCAGGAGCTGTTCACCCTGGAGGACACGCTGCTGGGCTTCATGGCGGATGGCCTCAGGTGGTGTGGAGACTCGCACTCTTCTGGTGAGGACTGGGGCCTTCTGGGGTTGCCCAGGGGCGTGTCGGGCAAGGGAGCCCCCGGGCTCTGCAAGGGGCCTTGGCGGGTTGGTCCCTGCCCTGATGCCATCTCCACCCTTATCGACCATCCAGGTTCACGTAAAAGAGTGTTCTTTACATCAACTCAGTTTTCTAGAAAAACCGAGTTCAGAGTTTGGGGGTGTCCGTGTTCCTTTAATCCTTCCTTTCTGAGAGCAAGTATAGCTGCTTCTGAATCGGCGGCTTTCCATCAGGCCACGTGCAGGACTAAAGAGCACTGGAGCCGGATGCGGCCTGAGAGGGAGCCAGGCCAAAGCGCTTGCTCCATAGAGCCGCCACGGCACAGCCATGGCCACGGCCACGGCCACGGGCGTGGCCACGGAGCAGAAGGCTGGGCTCCTCTGTGTCTCAGCCCAACGTGGGGGTTTGCTGTCATTTTTCAGAGGCCGCCTGATCTTGTCCAGAAAGACCCAGAACACCGCACTGAGGGAAGGTGCTTTCTACTCAGAAAACTCTGTTGAGCCTGTCGTCACTTCTTTTCTTTCTCTTTTTATTTATACGGAGCATATTTTTACTTTATGTTGTTTTATTCTTATTTTTATTGCTTTTGGCTCTTTTTTAAAGATTGATTTATTTATTTAGATACAGAGGAAGAGTGAGCAAGAGGGGAGGAGGAGCAGAGAGAGAGAGAGAACTCTCAGGCAGACTCCCCGCTAAGGGTAGAGCCCAGCGTGGGGCTTGATCCCAGGACCCTGAGATCATTACCCGACCTGAAATCAAGAGTCAGACGCTTAACCAACTGAGCCATCCAGGTGCCCCGCTTTTGACTATTTAAAAAAGTGAACACTTAAAAAACTTATTATAAAGCCTCTTCATCGCGGGTGTACATTATTCCTTATTACAACAATGATGCATGCTTATTTGCAAAGTACTTGCATATTACAGAAATCTATAAAAGTAAAAAATGAAGGTCCCCCTGTACTTTCCCCACTCCTAGGTTTCCATGTCCTTTCTCAAAGGGGATTGTTGTCAACGATTCGGGACAAATCCTTCCACACATGGCCCCACACTCACACAAACATATATATTAAAATGTACACATACTACTCTGCAACTTTGCTTTATTCCTTTAGAATTAGTAGATAGAAATACAGCCATACTGGGGCGCCTGGGTGGCCCAGTCGTGAGCGCCAGACTCTTGGTTTTGGCCCAGGTCGTGATCTCAGAGTCGTGAGATCGAGCCCCGGGTCAGGCTCCACGCTCAGTGCAGAGTCAGCTTGGGTTTCTCTCTGCCTCTCCCTCTGCTCCTCTGTGTTTTCTCTCTCTCTATTTAAAAAAAAATAAATAAAATCTTAAAAGAAGAAGAAATATAGCCATATTTTTTAAAAGCCCTCATTTACCTCGTCTAAGGCTGCTGGGGAGAAGTACCATTGGCATGGCATGTTCGTGCTCTGCACCTGCGGAATCTCACCGACTCCTGAGCCTGTCTTGCTGGGGTAGAGTGAGCGCAGAAGGACTCAGAGGCTCTCTGAGCCAGGGGGGTGTGGGGATGGAGGCAGTCAGGTAGGAAAACTGTCAGCAAGAGAGAGTTGGCAGGAAGTGGAGGAGTAGTTGGCAAGAGTGGCCCCTGAGGATCCAATTTTATCTCTGGTTTTTCCTGGACGAGGGGATCGTGTTGAGGGCTTGTTTCTGCCAGATGAACTTTTGCTGTAATTTCCCAGAATGATGACTCAAAGCTGGTCACTGTGTTCCTGTCTGGAATTTGGAGGGTAAGGTAAGGACTTGGAAGGGATTCAGGGGGCATTTAGTTAAATCGGGTCGAGATGAGCCCATTCTCCATCCTCCGTCTTGGCAGTGATGGCCATTGGAATATGGCTCCACTGTGATCGAACAGCCCGGGAAAAAACAGAGCTTAATTATAGCCTTACTTTTCTACTTTAATTATTTTCTAAAACCTGTGTCTTTTAGAAATGAACTATCAGTCTTGTCCAGACTGGAGACAAGACTGCAGCAACAACTCTTACTCTGTGTTCTGGAACATGGTATCCAAAAGGGTAAGTACCAAACGGAAATTTTAGAGTTTTAGACGCCAAAGAACTTAAGAGGTCATCCAATCAGTAGTTGGTTTTCTTTTTGCACCACAGACCCTTTTAGGAAAAAAAGTTTAGGATTCTTTCTTGAGAATAGTGTACCTAAGCACATAACAGAAGATTTTCACGTACAATTTTAGGGCATTCATGGAGGATCCATGGGCTCTAGTTGGTGAATCCCTGCTCTTACCAAGTTTTGGCTTTGGTTGCCAGGAACCTCCAGCTTGGTTTAATCCTCCGATCTAGGCACTGGCCTGACTTAGATCCTTGATCAGTCTGAATTATCAACGTTTGCAGACCGATTACTATGTGCCAGGTGAGGCCTCACGAATACGTTGAGTCCCTACTAAACGCTGTGCAATTATACAGAGGCACTGTATAATTTGTTGTTTTTGTTTGCTTGCTTGCTGTTTCTGAGAAAGGTTCCTACTTATTTTCTCACTCTCTGGTATGTTTTGGGGCAGTGTTACTATGAACAACTCTAAAAGCCAAGCCACATTTCATATGTGTCAAGCACCAGCTTGGAGCTAGGACCACAGTGGTGAAGGTGTTGGAAGGTGGCCTACTATGGTGAGCTACCCTGGGGCTGCAGCTTTATTTTGGCTAAATGCTCACAGATGTACCAAGACAACCTTGTTTTATCAGACGAGATCCTTTCTTTTTCTGACAAGGGAGGCAGAGCTCTTTGGAGTCTGAATCCCGCTTGCACTTCCTTGCTTCCAAGTGATGTGACCTTGGGGCAAATTGACCCAATGCTTGTTTCCTGGAGGCTCTTGAGAATCATAGATGGCAGGCTCAGCACTTGACCCCTGGAAGCACTCTGTTGACTTAGCACTTGTGATTCGTAGAAATCGGGCCCCTGTCCCCTGTTCATCACCTCCAGCTGAAAGAAGTTGCCCTAGAGTCTTATAATTTGGCTTCAGATGGTTCAGTGGTGTTTTATCACCTGCAGAATAAAGGCCAGATTCCTTGGCCAAGCATTCCCGGCCCTCTGTGAACTAATTTTTCTAACCCAACTTCTGCATCCACTGAGCTTTTCATCAAAACCACTGTTTTCTCAAACTGCTAGGCCTTCTGTTCACACCTGCCTCAGCCTTTCCCAGGTGAGATCCTATCTGTCCCGCAGGGTCTGGCTTTTGTTGCCCTCTGCCATGCCTTTTCTATTTCTTTCCTAACCTCCATCACTGAGTATTTAGACTTGTCTTTCCCTCGCTTCCTCCTTCCCTCTTTTCCCTCTGTAGATTTTCCCTGGGTGCCCACTCTGTGCCATGAACCAGCTCCAAGCTTCAAGGCTGTGGTGTAGGCAGCACATCCAGGCTCGCAGCTCTCAAAGAGCACTCAGTACTGGGACTAAACCCACAAGGAGCTCATCTTCACAATACGATATAGTAGTGAACCTGAGCTGGTCCCAAGGGGTCTGGGGGGCCTCTTGGAGGGAACATGTAGATTGCTCTGCTTTGTTCATTTTGTTTTTCCCAACGCCTAGCAAAGATTCCAGCTGAATATTCATTGCACGAAAAAATAAAACTCCTTGCTCAATGATTCGTTCATTCATTCCCTATTTCCCTCTGTGCCTGTGCAAACCTGTGTCCCCTTCTCTCCTCAGTTTCCCCTTTCTCCCTGTCCCTTTTCCCTTGCCCTTGAATTGTCCACCCTGCTCCCGCTAAATGACATGTACAGTGTCTATAGTGCATGGCACCACGAAAGTGCTTTTATCTTCCTCCTCCAGCAATGTTTCTCTTACTCCCTGGACTTCCAGCTTCTGAACCATCAATCCATCAATTTAGCAACCCTGTGAACAATGACTTTGACCTTCACTGTTCAAACATAGTTTGGAGCCACCACTTCCAGAATTCTCATGTGAAGCATAATCCTGCCAATGTCTTAGGATGCAAATTATATACATCTGGCATTACTGAGGGGGCCTATACAAGATCTTCCCTCCTTAACCAGCTAATGCTAAGAGCTGTTTCGGAAGGAGCTGCTGGGGTGTGGAAATTAAATTTGCATGCTGAGGAATGGTGGGCTTTTTTTTTTTTTTCCTTTTAAGTTTGCAGAAGATGCCTGTGGTGTGGTCCATGTGGTGCTCAATGGGTCCATTCCTAACACCTTTGATGGAAAAAGGTACTCGTTTCTTTGCAACCTATTTGCAAGTGTTAGTACAGCCTCCTATTAAATATTTCATCCCTAGAAAAATATGCTCTTCATGGTTAGGTCAGTGCTGAAGATTTGGGCTAAAGAGGTAGTAAAATGTTTGTTTTCTATGGAGATTTGTCACAGTCAATGCTTTTGTCTGGTATCTCCTTTGTGTAAAATCCTCTAAATGTCCCATTGACCCTTGCTCTGTGGCCAGCTCCTCCCCTTGGCTTTTCAAGGGCTGGTGTAATTTTCTGAGCTCTCCCAACTTCCTGCCTTTGTTCATGCTCTTTGCCCTGCCTGGTCACCCTTCCCACTCCCACCATGGATCCTCACCATCCACGAAGATCTGGCCTGGCTCCTCTGTCCTCCGTGAAGAGTGTGCATCCCAGGCAAGCCATCAAACCACTACTGTGCTGGGCTGTTGGCCTCCACTCTCTCTTCCTAGGCGTTGCCCATACGTAATTGTAGTGGTTGAAAGCAGGGGCTCTGGTCATTACATATTACCTGTGTGACCACCGGCTGGCCTCCTAACCCCTGGGAGCCCCTGTAGTATGTACCAGGAGAGGTGGTGGTGGTGACTCGAAGATTAACTGAGATGATGTATGACAAGGGCTGAGCTCTGTGCCTCACAACAGAGAGAGAGAGGGCTCAGTGGGTATCCGCTGTCATTCCTCATTTAATCCACAGCTCTGAACCTGGCCACACGAAAGCCCTTCTTCTCTGACCTCCTTCTATACTTGGTTTCTTTCCCTGGAAAAGGCTAGATTGGGAAGAGAGGCAGATAGTAGTGGGCTTCTCTAGGCTGTCTGGATAATGAATTTTCCTTCTCTCCTGTTTTAATATTTAATTCTTCAAAGAAGCATTTATCCTTTTGTCTTCTTCTGACCCTACGCTTGCAGGGTTTTGGGTGAAAGTGTTAACACTCCATGATTTTATAGTCTGATATTCGGTGTCCAGCTACTTACAACAGGAGTGGGGGCTGTCAGAGACCAATGGGGAAGAGTTGAGGGCTGGGGTCCAAGCAGGGCCTCAGCGGCTCTCTGAGCAGCGCATCTCTGGCCTCACTGAATGTGGGTCATCTTGCGGATGGTTTGGCTGCAGATGCTGTTTCAGCAGGTGCTGGTGGGCTGAGATTCTGCAGGTCCAACTAGCTCCCAAGGGATGCTCATTATGTCGGTGCAAGGGCCCCTCTTTGAGTAGCGAGTATTTAAAGAATCACTATCAAGGTACCAATTAAGAGTCTTATTTTGAGAATCATATTCAATGAGGGTCACACTGCATGAGATGGGCTGTGTCTAGTGCAAATCACTGGTCCACCCCAAAGGACAGGTTCTAACCAGTGGTTCCCTGTCTGCTGGCTCTTGACAAGGCCTGGGGATGGCTGAACCGTTCCGTTTGTGGTTGACAATATTCATTGTCTCTTCTATCATAGCACTTTTGGACGTGTGGAAGTCTTTAATTTGGATCCAGAGAAGGTTCATAGACTACAGGCCTGGGTGATGCATGACCTCGGAAGTGCTGGGTATATGTTCCTACTTTGTATGTATATATTCTCAGGGTGATTTTCAGAATCAGTCCCTGGAAGAAGCCACAATCACAGGAATGCACTGTGAACAGAGTGACTCAAGAAATTACTGGGGCCTCCCTGGACATTCAGCTTATCCCAAAAAACCTCTCAGTTTCATATCCACAATAAGTATCTATGAAGTTCACACCTTCAGCTCCCCTGGCGCCCCGTGACCTCTTAAAAACGACTTCTCCTTGATTTTATCCCAGGGCCTGGCCCAGGGCTTGCTACCTAGAAGAAACTGAGATCAGGAAATGTTTGCAAGAAACTTATCACTTAACTCTTCTTTCTTTCTTTCTTTCTTTCCCAGTGACTCATGCTCGAGCTCCACCATAAATGATCTGAAACGGATTTTAAAGGAAAGGAGTATTACATTTTCTTGCCAGAATAATTACGGGTAATTGACTTCTTGAAAAAGAAATGGCTGTCTTTCTATCTGTAGATATTTTCCTCTCCTCGGCCTCCTCTGAGCCAGGAGGGCTGTGGGAATCCCTCTTGAGCCTTGTTGGTGATCTAGGATGGTGACCTATGGTGAGCGTTCCTTCCCTCCAGTCCACCATACAAGCTGTTTCCAGCCAGTGGCCTTCCATTGACTACCTTTCCCCCCATCTTTCTCTTCCTTTCTTCTCCACCTGTCCCTGATCATTGATTTGCCCCTGAGGCTGACCCAGCTTTTGAGAACATATTTTCTGGTTTCCCACAATGAGACGCTTGACCCAGGGCTTGCAAACCTGTCGGCTTTCAGGGGAGCAGAAGCGTGTTTTGCCCAATCCAAAGGATTTGTTAAATCCTTGTGACGCAGCAATATTTTGCATGTGAAGTTTCTTTAGTTGGATCTCAGTGTAGACCCCTAATACTTGATGAGTTGCTATGTGGTTGTCTGCCAAACTTTATCTTTTATAAATTAGACAATGTAAGATCTTAATTTTTTTTTTTTACCGGTAATGCATGTTTATGGGGAAAAAGTTTAAAATTATGGATGGTATATATTTTTAAAGTCATCTGTAACTCTGTTATCCAAACTGGGACCCTCACTCATTTTTAAGTAGTTGGAGCAGGGACTCCTTGCTAGAAGCATCTTTAGAGATTTGCCCATAAATGATGGCTTAGAGTAAGGATGTAGACAGAAAAAGTTTCTCAAAGAACACAGAGGCTAGAACTCAAGAATCCTTTTCCTGTCTCCTTCTGTCACCACCTTCTCCTACCAACCGTATGGAAAAGGCAGAAGGACGGAGTCCAGGAACATTCACTGAGGGCTTTTGTCTCAAAATGACCTGAATTCCCCTTCGGTCAGCTGGCTCCTCTCTGGAAACTGCCAGAAAATAACACAAGCTTTCTACCACAGTTAGTTGGGAAAACAAGCCGAACAAAGGAGCAAGAACAACTATGGAAGAAGCATTGCAGACGGCAGACATCTGACCAGTCTGAGTTATTCAAAGATATCTCGGGCTGGGAAAGGAGAACCTAAACACCTAGGAGAAGACGGGGGAATGTACATGGGGTCTTATCCTCCACACCCTCTTTTCTTCCCCCTCATTTTTAGTCATTATCCTTTCTTTCATTCATGGCCATCAGTCAGCCTCATTCCTGCTGACTACAGGCTCCAGAGGAGCTCTCTCCTTCTCCACCTGGGAAGAATGTAAAAGCACACCTTCCACCTGGACTTGCGCAGTGGCCCATGTCGAAGGGAGTGATTTGTAAGCCAATGACACCTGTCATTCTGAGCCTCCGCTCATGTAACCTTAAACTTGGGGATCATATTGGAAATCACTAGGCTTATCCCCAACCATGAGATTGTAATATATTCAACAGTAAATTATCAGCTCCTCAGGGCTCCTTGTTGTATGTTAAGAGTTCCGTGGCTTTGCAAGAAAGCTGCTTGTCCCCATGGGAGCCTGGAGTGACAGGGATATGGACGTAGACTGAAGTTGAAATCACTGCATGCCAAACATACTTTCCAATTTATCAAACTTTTGTCCAGCTGTTTTGGTGTGNCTTTGCAAGAAAGCTGCTTGTCCCCATGGGAGCCTGGAGTGACAGGGATATGGACGTAGACTCAAGTTGAAATCACTGCATGCCAAACATACTTTCCAATTTAGCAAACTTTTGTCCAGCTGTTTTGGTGTGANTCATTTTTTTTTTAAAGATTTTATTTATTTATTTGACACAGAGAGAGATTACAAGTAGGCAGAGAGACAGAGAGAGGAGGAAGCAGGCTCCCTGCCGAGCAGAGAGCCGGATACGGGCCTCGATCCCAGGACGCTGAGATCATGACCTGAGCCGAAAGCAGAGGCTTTAACCCACTGAGCCACCCAGGCGCCCTTGGTGTGATCATTTAATAGGCAAACGGAAGTGTAAATACATTTATATAGGTTAGACTTCCTGCTGATTCTCAGGTTAACCCCTTATAAATCCCACCCAGAGAAAAAGGCTATGAACCTTTGGCTGTGTATCCTTCAAGTCCTTTTCCTTTTCCCCATACATATGCTCACACTCCTGATGAAATATACACAGAATTTCTTCACATATGTCCTAATCAGTGGAACGAACAGAGAGTAATAGTACTTTTTTCCACAACCTTAAAAATGTCAGCATGTTTTTTTTTTTTTCTCGTTAGTGTCCCCTTGTGACATATTTATTAAAAACCTAAAGGGTGCACTTGCTCTGTTCAAAATACACTCCCTCTCTATCCATCCATGTGTTATCCAACATATACAAAGTGTGTCCCTTTCATTACAACATTGGATGTGCGTATTTACATATCTGTGGAGAGAGATCATCTTACCAGCATAATTGCTGTTAACAATTGCTTTCTCCTGGAAATCGTTCATGTGGGGGATCCCAGGCTACCATATTGGTGAGGATGGAGTAACTCTACACTTAAAACCCCTGTGCCCAGCTGGTCATGATAGTTGGCCGGAAATGACCCTGAGATGGCCCATTCCAGAAGCCCAGGGGTGCTGGTAGCTGCATCTAAGATCTCTCTCTTTCTTGACTCACATTTAGCAAAACCAGATTCAGCTACAATTTAATGAACCACATTCCTTACTATCCACCCTTTTCTATAGGCCAGCCAGTCCCCTTGGACCCTGTTGCTTTCTTTTCTCATTTTTACTAAACAGAGAGTCATTCACCGGCTCGATTCTTATCTAGGATTTGTTCTGTGCAAAGGACTTGGGCTCTTCCTGCTGATGGCTGCCAGCCTTCCCCCTGAGAGTCTCTGCCCTCTCTTCTGCCCCTGACCCTGTGGCTCACCCCTCTCTCAGGAAGCTTCTGAAGAGAGGAGAGCAAATCACCCACAGAAAATATGGAAGTTCCTCATCTCAGGTTGCCGCCTCTGCTGTGTCTTGCTCATCTGCTGACATTCATAGCATGTATTTGTGATATGTTTGAGCCAGACATTTGTTTTAATCTCCACACATGATCATCGAACATCCCTTCTCACTATTTCTATGTTTTTTTTAAAATAAGATTTTATTTATATATTTGAAAGAGAGCTCAAGCTGGGTAAGGAGCAGAGGGAGAAGCAGACTCAAGTGGAGTGTGGGGCAGAGAGAGAGAGAGGGAGATGCAGACCCTCCACTGAGCAGGGAGCCTGCCTTGGAACTTGATCCCGGGACTCTGGGATCATGAGCTGAGCTGAAGGCAGATGCTTAACCTACAGAGCCACCCAGGCGCCCTTGTTTCTATGGCTTTACAAGTGAAATGAAACCAAACCAAGCCATACTTTAAGTTGTTCATGCCTGGACTTGACCTTTCTCTGTGTCGTCACTGAAGGAAAAGAAGCTGTGTGGGGGTGCTGAGTGGTCCATGCATACATTTGTTGCTAATGAAGGGGTTACTTGCATTGGGCAGTTGAACCATAGATGTATTGTACTGCCAATTGANACTCTGAGATCATGACCTGAGCCGAAAGCAGAGGCTTCAACTCACTGAGCCACCCAGGCGCCCCCATAGATGTATTGTACTGCCAATTGATCTCTCTCTCTTTTTTTCTTTCTTGTCATAGGCCTATCAGGCTTCTTCAGTGTGTGAAAAATCCTGAGGATCCATCTTGCAGATCTTATATGTGAGCCAATCAGCATGGTCGGGTCGGATCTTTGAGCCGTGCAGTGTACATCTCACTCGAGACTCAGGAGACATGCTGTTGGGAAGCTGAGGACTTGGGGGGATCTTCTGTCATGATGCCAATGATAGAGTTGGAAGTCTTTCCCCCAAAGTTTTAAAATAACATGTTATTGTCATAGTTTTTATTTTGATTTCCTAATACTCATAAAAATTATGGTGTAAAATTAGAATGAAAATTTTATATTAAGTTATTTCATTTTAATTTTCATAGGTGCTTTTATGTTGTTTATATGTTGGTAGCATCCTTTCTATTGAAAATGACTATACCAAACCTCTCTTACTGGTGCAGGTAATTAAGAGAAGGTAAAAGCTCATGAATGACCTTGTCTCAGGATATATTTTTGTAACCTTTCTACAAATAAAGTATAAATGCCTCAGTTATGGGTTATGTTGGAAAAAGAATTCTGTAGGATATAAGCTACTCATGTGTTTTAACTCCCACTCTTCCAACAGCCCTTTGAGGTTGGTACTATCGTCTCCCATTTGTTAGATGAGAAATGCAAGTTCAAAGAGGTTATATAATTTGCCTAGTCATACATTTAGTTCAAGGTAGAGGCTGGATTTCAACTCAGCTCTGTCTAACTCCAAAGTATGTATGCTCTCTTGTTAGGCCTGTGATACCAGCTGACATGCTTTTTATGTTCTCCTCTAATGAATGCATGTTGGGTTAAATTGAATATACTAGAATCTGAACTGTGGTTTTCTGGGTAGCTTCAAAAACAGATAACACTTTTTTCCCTCTTCCTCCTCTTCCTCCTCCTCATGCTTAGTGTCTTCCATATATGATAGGCAGTTAAAATACATATTTGTTCCCGATACTGGCAATTTGTTCTCCTTTTTTTCTTGATTAGTCTTGCTTGGGGATTTATCACTTTTATGACTCTTTGAAAGAACTAATCTTTAGCTTTGTTTTCTCTTTCTATTTAATTGTTTTTCACTCTTCTCTTTATTATTAGATTTAAAAATTCCTTCTAATTTCCTTGGGTTTTCTTATTCAGCTTCTTAAGATGGAAGCTCAGATAATTAATTTTTCAGCACACTTCTTGTTTTATATATCATTTAGTACTATACATTTTCCTCTCAGTGCTGCTTTAGCTGAAGATCTTAAGTTGGTATGTCTCTTTTTGTTATCACTCAGTTGGAAATATTTTCTAATTAACTTGTATTTAGAAATGTGTTGCCTAGGGCAACCCCTTCAGGTCTCCTCCCTCCTTGGGAGCTTTGTACTATCATCTTGCTATCACTCAATAAGAGAGAGAGAAAGGGAGGAAGAAAATGTGTTGCTTAATTTTAAAACATCTGGAGATTTTCTAGATTTTTTTCTAAATGTAGATTTGTTGAAGAATAAACTAATCTGAGGATCTTTCATGGAATCCATTGGGTTTGTTGAAAACAGCATAAATTTTGGAGTCAGCTGTTTCTGTGTTCATATATTGGCATTGCTCTGTAATCTTGAATGAAATACTTAACCTCTTTGAACTTCGGTTTCCTTGCCACTGAAATAAGGATTATCATTTTCCTCCTGCAGGTGTGGTGGGTCTAAAGTTTACAACAATTAACAGTGTAGCTTGGTGCCTCATAGGTAAGCAAACATTCCACTGAGGTTGGCCCCTTTCTGCTGGCCTCTGGGTGGCAATCCGGTTTCCTTTTTTTTTTTTTTTAAGATTTTATTTATTTATTTGACAGAGATATAGAGCCAGAGAACACAAGCAGAGGGAATGGCAGAGGGAGAGGGAGAAGCAGGCTCTGCACTGAGCAGGGAGCCTGACACGGGGCTCGATCCCAGAACCTTGGGATCATGACCTGAGCTGAAGGCAGATGCTTAATCATCTGAGTCACCCAGGCATCCTGACAATCCAGTTTCCTTCAGGAGCTGTGGCAGTTCTAGCCACTGCGGGCAGTCCACAGATTCTTCACTAGCCCCGGTGTCCACATAGACGCATCCTCACAGGCTTTAGTTTGGGCTGCACAGGAAGATGGATGCTCAGGACCAGTTCTGACTCAAACTCAGGCTTGCCCCAGGATTCAATGAACTCCACCTGCAGAATGTCTTCAGTGATAGGTCCTTGCTAACCCCCAGGTGACCTGACTGTTTTCCTCTTAGGACACTTTCTGCTTTATTGTTGGGTTTGCTTGCTGATTTCTGGATTCTCTAATGTATCTTCCTTCTTCACCAGGATACCCTTTGAAGTGTCAGAAAAATCTTATTCTTTATACCCCCTTCCACAGATGAAACAGATAGAGTAGCAGTCAGTTTGCAAGAGGCTTCCCCTAAGAAGACTCATTTGAATGTTCAAGTTCAAAGCTGGTGGAGGCTGATTCCAAGGTTTTCACACTGTGCATAGAGCACCCCCGTGAGCTCTGGGGGTTTGGGGGGCTGGGGCACTCTTTCTTTGTATGCCATCTCTGTCTTCATTCCCAGCATGTCCATCCCCGCCTGTCTCTCTGTGACTTTGGGTGTCTTTGCATGACCATGACCATGCAGCCAGCCATCTCTAGTCCTAAGGACTTTCTGGCCTACACATATGAATACATCCTTCATATCCCTCTTCTTATAAGTGACATCCTCACTGAATTACTGACTGCTCATAGCCTCATATTTTACTCATCATCCTTCTGCTCCCTGTCTCCCCACTCCATTCATGCTTGCTCTAGAATATGCTCTTACCATCCCAATTTGTATCACCACCATGATACTTAACCTGAAGGCTGTGACCCAGGACCTACATTCCCCCTTCTCACTCCCAAAGGCTCACTATTTTCCTTCTATGGTGGTTCTTGACCTTATAAGATTTGAGACACTCTTTCAAATACAGTTTTGAAATTTTAGGTTGAATACTTGAAAGAAGACAAACACACACATAAATATATAGCTCTTGTCGGAAACAAACTCAACCCATATCTGAACACTCCCTGATACAAAGGACCCAGCAGGAACAGCGCCGATTTACTTCCTGGAATCTCATTTCTCCTTAAAACAATTCCCAAGACTGTGACTTGAGTTTCTCAGGTAGAATCCATTCTACACAGAAGGTTGCTTTTTTAAAAGCCAATGGTAAATGTTACGTAGGGCAAACTAAAATTGTATAAAGTAAAATGTTAAAGTAAACCTAGAGTATGCTGTAACATTGAAAGGCATTATGTAAAAGCAGTATTGGCCTAGGCATTTTCCCACAGTTTTTTTTTTAAATAATAAAGCAGTTAGCTTATTTATACTACGAAGAGTTGTCATTTTTAACATATATGTTTTTAAACAACTCATCAGGAACTCAGTAGCTGGGTGTGCTGCCCCGAGAGGCAGTGGTTTGTGGGCTTTCAGCTCATACTCACAAAACACAGAAGGCTTTGAACTGGTTACTCACAGGGCATTTACCCTTGAACTTGATTCGCATAGATGCACAGTGCCATTCATCTTCTGATTGAAGTGCAAGTGGCCCAAGGTAGTGAAAACCGTGGAATTAATACACAGTGACCCACTGAGCAAATTCATGGCTTCTGTGAATCTCAGGTTTACAGTATACTTATAGTAGACTTAAATTACACAAACAATAAAAGAATAATAGAAGACTTTGTGGAATCATTTAAAAAAACAGTTATCTCTGCAAATATCAGATGATCTCATGTATATATGGAATCTAAAGGAGTCAGACTCACAATAACAGAGAGTACAGTGGTAGTTTCCAGGGGCTGGAGGTAGGAGAAACAGGGAGACAAACCTGGTCGGGGGTCCGAACTTCTAGTTCTATGAGGAATATGTTTCGGAGACCTAATATACAGTATGGTGACTATAGTTAATAATACTGTATTGTGAGGGATGCCTGGGTGGCTCAGTCAGTTGGGCATCTGCCTTCTGCTCAGGTCATGGCCCTGGAGTCCTGGGATTGAATCCTGCATCGGGCTCCTTGCTCAGCAAGAAGCCTGTTTCTCCCTCTGTCTGCTGCTCTTCCTGCTTGTGCTCACTCACTCGCTCTCTCCCTCTCTCTCTGATGAGGAAATAAATAAAATATTTAAAAAATAATGCTGTATTGTATACTTGAAATTTTCTAAGATAGTAGATCTCTAGTGTTCATATCACACACACACACGAGTATGTGAGGTGATATACTAATTAGCTTAATTGTGGTAATTGTTTCACAGTGTATATGTATATCAAAACATCACATATATACATTAAATACATACAATTTTTTTGAAAGATTTTATTTATTCATTTGAGTGAGAGAGAGCACAAGCAGGAAGGAAGGGCAGAGGGAGAGGGAGAAGCAGGCTCCCCGCAGAGCAGGGAGCCTGATGTGGTGCTTGATCCTAGGACCCTGAGATCATGACCTGAGCCAAACGCAGTTGCTTAACCGACTGAACCATCCAGGTGCCCCTACATACAATGTTTTTTGTTAATCATACCTCAATAAATCTGGAAGAAACCTCATAGTCACTTCTTTTTTTTTTAAGTTTTTTTAAATTTATTTGAGAGAGAAAGAGAAAATGAAAGAGAGAAAGCATGAGAAGGGGAAGGGTCAGAGGGAGAAGCAGACTCCCTGCTGAGCAGGGAACCTGATGCAGGACTAGATCCTGGGACTTTAGGATCATGACCTGAGCCAAAGGCAGTTGCTAAACCATCTGAGCCACCCAGGAGCCCTCTCACAGTCACTTCTGGGCTTGAAGAGAGAGTCAAGTAAGTGATGCACTGCCAAAGGCATTAAGTGCTCTCATGCACCCGATCCCAAGACCAGAAGAGCTGGGCAGCTGGAAACAGGATGTGTCATCATCCTGAGTGTGTCCCATAGGTGAGGCAGGTGGGGAGAGATGCCAGAGCAGTCTGAACTTACAGTCTGTGGAAAAGCCAAAAGTCTTCATTCACCCTGTCTTTATCCTTTGAGATATTCAGGAGGGAATAGTGCTGTTTGTTTTCCAGCAAAAATCTCAGTTTTGAGAAACACCTTTGTTCTCTATGAAGAAAACTCACCTTGAGACCTGTCAGGAGTTTAATATGATAACATAGCGCAATGAGTGATTCTGAATAAGGTGCGTACATATGAGACACCATTTAAAGGCTTGATACGCAATGCAGACCTGCAGGGAAGAGAAAATGAATGTGCGATGTATCAGGCACTTCACATTTTATATCAGCCAGTGATCTCAGCCACAAAAACAGAATGCAACTCTGGCTGGAAATAGATTTCTAGACAATATCAGCAGCTAATAGAGTCTCCACAAGGGCAAGAAAACTGTTTGGAAGACTTTTAGCCAAGAACAACACCCAAAATTACTCCACAGACTAGTCAGATAGAGGAATTGTTCTTGCCCTGAGGATACTTCGCTGTCACTTCGTCATTGCCCGTTGCGACCACTGCTGTTTTGGGGAATGGAAGTACAGTAGTCTCCCCACCCTTCTCTGGGGGGCAGATGTTCCAAGACCCCCAGTGGAAGCCTGAGATTGTGGATAATACTGAGCCCCGTGTACACTATGTTTTTTCCTATGCATACCTGTGGTAAAGTTTATAAATTAAGGGCAGTAAGAGATTAACAATAACTATAAATAAAACAATAATTATAAATACACTGTAATGAAAGTTATGCGAATATGGGCTGTCTCTCAAAATACCTCTTGTATTGTACTCATTGCTGTTGTGATGATGTGAGGTGACAAAATGCCTGTGTGATGAGACGAAGTGAGGTCTACTATTGACCTCCTCACAATAGGTCAGGAAGAGGATCACCTGCTTCTGGACCGTGGTCGACCAGAGTGACTGAAACCGTGGATAAGGGGGTGTGCGGTGGGTGGCTCAGGGTGGATGACACGTCAAGCGTGGTGCCTGCCTCCTTGGCTCACTAGACTCAGGTTCGTGGCAGTGCAGATCCCTCTGTTGTATGTGCCTGATCCACGTAAAGGGCTTAGAAATGAGCTCAGTTTCTCTACCTATAAAAGGAATAATAATAGTGTCTACCTCTTTGGGTTGTTTTGAGCATTGAACAAGATGATAGGTATGCAATTCTCAGAATAGCGCTTAACACATAGTAAGACCTCTATTAAGGTTAGTTTTTTTTTTTAACTAAAAAAAATTGTTAGAACTGTTTTTAATCTGGAGGAAATTCCTTGACAAGCCTACTTGGTTTAGAAGCTGAGACCCTGGGGGCAATGGAGAAGAGGGTAGGGATGGCCCTCTTTCCAACCTGCAGGGTTGTCCCCTCCCAAGCTGGATGTTGACGGACAATATCAAAGGAACACCTCCCTCCCAAGCCCCCCACTGCCCCAAGTCTAAGAATGTGACAGTTATAACTTATTTTTCAAGCTGACCAGGAGTTCACTAGGCTCCTCTGGCGTTGCCAGCCCAACCCTTGCTTTCTGGTGATAATAAATGTGTGCAGCTTTCTTTGGTAGTTGAAATCAGAAGGAAAAAGTTGCTGGAAGTAGACACTGTCTCCTAAGCAATGAGCAAACAGAAAGAACACTGGAAAGGGTAAGACTGAGGAGAAATGGGATAGCCAACTCAAGCCTTCAGTTGGAACCGAATAAATCTCCCTTTGTGAATGACACAATAATCAGTCCAGTTTCCCCAGAGTTGCCTTCCAGGAATTTCCCTGAATGGGTAGAATAATAAGATCCACATTGGCTGGTGGAGAGAGAAAAGCCCCTTCGGGAGCCACTAAGTCTCCGATTACTCTGTGTTGCTCAGTCTCCTGACTTTGTCTGGCTCATGGCCATGGAAGTTGGGAATTTCTGCAGGCACAGCTTGGTTGGACTGGTGAGGTGGGAAGAAGGAAGCTCTGCGTGGTGGTGTTAGGTGTCCTTTCTGCTGTCAGCTTTCTGGAACACGGGGATGAGTCATTGAGTCTGTGCTATCAGATGGGTAATTGTAAAGATGGGTTATTTTTTCAGGGTCACCCATGACCATTACCATGTCGAATACTTCCACAATGAAAGTAACAAAGTAGACGTTTCTGTAATAACTTATTACAGAATCATGAAAGAATGATGGAACATTATTGCTGCAGAGCAGTGACTCTTCTCCTTTGCTTGATAAGTGAGGAAACAGTCCTTCTCCTGGGAGTCACGGAGGGTGGGTGTTGAGTTGTAGGCGGCAGCCTAGGAATCGAGGTGGTCCTCCTTGGATGTCTCCCTTTCTTCTCACAAAGCCAAAGATCCCACATATGGGAATGGTGGCGATCGCTGACTATTGTCTAGTGTCCATTATTTCCTCCTCTTCTTAAATAGTATTCTCCCTCACCCCATTATTAACTGGGAGCGTGGTTTCCCAACCACAGAATACATTCCCAGCTGGGTCTGGGTCTGACCACTGGGATATAAACAGACATGATTAATGCAATTGCCTGATCATCTCAGAGACAAAGCCACTTGACCCAGGTTTTCCATTTTTGCCCCCTTCCCTTCCCTGCTGAAAAACACTGAAAAACTCCCGTAGCAGCCTTAGACCTAGAGAAGGAAGCCACAGGCAGAGGACAACAAATCCTTTCCTCTTCCCCCATCCATGTTTGCTATGAATCTCATTCCAGGATGCAGAGCTTGCTCTACTTTATCCTCAGCCCTGGGCATGTCATAAAAACTCAGCAAGTGTTTGCTCCCGTCTCCCTGTATTTGCACTTTGTTTGATTCTTGCCTCTGCATCTCAGTTCTCTTTTCCAGACTTGGCTTTGCTGGCCGCTTCAGCCTCACTATTAAATAATTGATTTACTGTTTATTCATTCAGTCGCCACTATTAGTCGATTGTTTTCTTGGTCCCAGGTGCCAGAGACAGAATATTGGTAGAAACAGACAAGGGCTGTCTTCATGGAGCTTCTGGCCTATTCCTTGTGGGTTCAAGGGGGAAGCTCTTTGTTGCACCGTGGGTCTAGAAGTCATGGCCCTAGAAGTCATGGAACTGCTTTGCAGTTGCCCACTGTGTAGACTGGGAAACCGGTTTCTCAAGAGAGCTGAGGATGAGACGGTTAGGGCTGTCAAGAGCCCAGATGTGCTCCGTGAGCAAAAAACACATTGCTGGATGCAGGAAGCAGAGGATGAAAGATTCCACCAAAGGGGGATTGCTTAGTTTTCTTTTAAAATGGTTTTCTTAGGGGCACCTAGGTAACTCAGTTGGTTAAGTGTCCAACTCTTGATTTTGGCTCAGGTCATGATCTTGGGGTCCTGGGATTAAGTCCTGTGCTGGGCTTCACACTCAGCAGGGAGTCTGCTTGAGGATTCTCTCCCTCTCTCTCTGCCCCTCCCCCCACTTTGTGCATGCACTCATTCTTTCTCTCTAAGATAAATAAATCTTTAAAAAAATTAAATAAAATGGTTTTATTAGCCAAGCTGCCCTTTCTTCAATGTAAAGGAATGTAGATAATAAAAAATAATCAATAATCTTACAATAATCACTACTCTTTACATTTATGTATATAACACACTTTTCATGTAAATCACATTTTTCATATAAATCATACATGCACAGCTAAGAAGGTTTTTCTTTACATTTTAGAATTTATGAAATCAGGATAAGTCTTAGAATCAATGTATTTAGAAAGCAGCATGTCATGGTTTAATTGGCAGTATCTTTCTTCTTAGTGATGAGTAAATTAAAGCCCATCTTACAACTAATTACATCTGAGATCTAATGAAATAGATACATGTTTAGAGAAATGTTATCCCCCTACAGTGACCTAAATTTTTCAATTAATATGTTGCAAACATTACCTTAAGTCAATAGAGTTTACATTGTCATTTTTAATTGGCATTTTTAATTGCACCATGTAATTGTACCATAATTTGCTTATCCATCTCCTATCTTGCTACATTTATTTTATTTCCATTAAAAACATAACCATAGTAGGGAGCCTGAGTGGCTTCAGTTGTTTAAGCGTCCAACTCTTGGTTTCAGCTCAGGTTGTGATTTCAGGGTCATGAGACCAAGCCCTGCATGGGGCTCTGAACTTAGCACAGAATCTGCTTGGAACTTTCTCTCCCTCACCTTCTCCTTCTGCCCCTACCCTGTGCTCATTCATGCTCTCTCTCTCAAGTAAATAATAAATCTTTTTTTTTTTTTAAAGTAACCAAAGTATAAGAGGCTATATGCAGTGGGAGGCTGTGCATGGTTGGAGGTAAATGTGTTTGGATAACAGATGTCTGTTATCATTCTTATTGTCCATCTTTGTACACTTGGCTCATCTGAGGACTCAGGAGAAAGACCGTCAGCTCTGACATTCCCGGCACCCCACCATTCTGACCCCTAGGAGTCAGGAGCAGTCTTGTGACTGCGAGCCCAGATATCTTCTTCAAGGTGTCCTCCAAAGGCTTCACCCATGTGTTTGAATTATCAGAAGAGATCAATAAAATTGTGTTATTTCTATAAACTGGGATGTATTGAAGTAGAGAGGTCTTTGGTCATTGTGGTTTAAAATAGAATCTAATCTTTGAATTGAATAGAAATGTCAATATGTAGTTTAAAAAGTAGTTGATAGGAATATATTTTATTTGAATGACTTAGGTATGGAAGAAAAAAAAAGTTGGTAGAAGTAGATGAGAATCTCCATAAATGACAGTGCTTGAAAATGTAGATATCAACATGGGGTTTTCCTCTTGAGTTAATTTAACCCAAGTGAGACATTAAATTCATGCAGTGTTACCAAACTGGATATGCACACCTATGTTTTTAATCTGAAACTTTAAAAGTAATAAGACACCGGGAACCAGGTAAACAGTGTTATTCATGTGTGTTCTACTTGGCAGAGACAGGACGAGAGTGAAGTAAAAAGTCACTGAGGACACAAAATTTAGAGAAGTGTCACACTCTGGGCTGTGCAGTTCCCCAGGTATCACATTTGCCCCACCTAGTCTTGTCCCTGCCATTCAATGTGTAGCTCATCAATGGACAAGTGGGGTTTTTTTGTTGTTGTTGATTTAAGAGGTGGTCTTTAAGGATTCTGCACTAAAAATTTCAAAATGCATAAAGGTTTTTGGAATATACTGATTAATATTTAAAGGGACCATAAAGAAGATTCACTGGAAATAGTCTGAACAAATGAGAAAATTCGGTTAATATCATTGAAATGCTCCTAACATAATTTGAGGAAACATGATTCAGTTTGTAATAATACCTCTTAGATACTGTCAGATAAGAAAACTGACTACTTCTTACTCTTTGAAGTGGTATAATAATTAACAATGTTCAATTACTTCTGTTCTTTTCATGAATTCATGACTATAAAAAATTAATAGGGCAATTCATAAAATAATATATCTTCTCTTTAACTGTTTTTTACAGAAGTGTTTTGTTTTGTTGTTAAAGGTTTTTTGTTCATAAAGTGTTTTGTTTTGTTGTTAAAGGTTTTTTGTTCAAACAACAATCCCTCCAAAGGGATAGCCTGTCAGCTTAGACCAAGGAGTGAATTCAGGATGGCAGCCACCAGTATTTCTTTCTTTCTTTTTCTTTCTCTTCCTTTCTTTCTTTCTTTCTTTCTTTCTTTCTTTCTTTCTAAGATTTTATTTATTTATTTGACAGAGAGAGACACAGCGAGAGAGGGAACACAAGCAGGGGGAGTGGGGGAGGGAGAAGCAGGCTTCCCACCAAGCAGGGAGCCCGATGCGGGGCTCAATCCCGTGACCCCGGGATCATGACCTGAGCAGAAGGCAGACACCCAACAACTGAGACCCGGGACACCCCAGCCACCAGTAGTTCTAATGATAAAATTCTCAGAAGGTACATGCAAAAAGCTCTACTACACAGATGGTCCTAGAACAGGACCATTTGACAATTTTACTGGTGATGGCAATGAGACTCCAGATGTTAACCAATCTCTACCACCCGACCTGAGCTCTCATTTTAGGCTTGATATTTTGCTTTTCCAGTTTTGCCAATAACACAAACATGTTTGAAACCCTTGTTGTTTTAATTGTAGTCAAGGACACATCCTCCAACAAATCAGCCTGGAATTTCATACCCAACACAGTGCGAACTATGTCCAATAGCTTTAGGGACCTCTTTCACCAGCAAACTTGCAATGCTGACCATCTTTGAATTATACTGCTTGACTCAGGAAAGCAAGATTTGCATTGCTTTGTGGATGCCAATTGTATCAATAGCAACCAAGACATTCTTTCCAGTTAAAGTTGCAAAATCACCTCCATAAATTTATTTTATTGCCCCAACTGAATGATCATTACAATAGCTCTTCTGTCTCATAAAATCTGCAGTCAGGGGATGGCTATATTACCATTTCTGTTCAGTGCTTTGTTAGAATCCAGCAAGTCAGTAGAGAATTTATAGCTCCCCTGGGGCATGCAGATACCCCACCTGGGTCGCCATGTGATAGCCTCCTATCTTCACAGATTTTCATGGATAAGCCATTTTGTTCTGTCCATGATTAGTCCTTTAGAAGTAAGCACCTTTTCTAGATCCTCAGTGTAATGATTAGATTATACAAGATAAATATAGGTCATGACCTGGTTCAGTATCACCAACTGTGATGCAGTGCTGTGGGCCTCCATCATGGAATTAGAAGAGGAGGAAGAGCACACAAAATTGTGTTTTAAGGAGCCATTTGAAATTCTCATATTGTTAACACAGCTTGGAGTACCAGGCCACCTCACAGCAGTCCCTTTTAGCAGGAGGAGAACTGGGCTTGCATACAGGCTGGCCAGTTTGCTTTGCTTTGCCCAGGACCGTTCCAACGTTAGCACAGACAGTCCCTCATCTTAAGAACCCCCTCAGTCCCAGGCAAATGGGACAACTGGTCATCCTAGCTTTGCGTCAGAGTCCCAGCTCTGTTATTAAAGTCGTATGACTTTGAGCACAAGGCTTCATTTCCTCATGGAATGTTTCCTCATGGGTATAGTAGAGGGAGTGGCAGGTTTCTTTCAGGCCTGTTGTGAAGATGCTGAGTGAAAACAGTGCCTCATCCTTGAATTCTAGTATCGAAGCACTGCTTGCTCCCAGGGACTCAGTGTGGTGGTCTGCTGTTCCGTAAGATGGGGTCCTCTGTACCAATGCAGCCCTGGCTGACTTGTATATATAAGATGTTTGTAACTCAACTACTTGTAACCCAAGGACTCTTTTTCCCTATTTACTAAAAGAAAATCCTGAGCCTTGGTAGTTTGAGATATTACCCAACTGAAGCCTGTCATCCGATTCTGGTGATAAAGGTGTCTTGTGTTTGGTTACGGGGCTGTACTATATCCTTGAGTTTTTAATGTATTCAATGTCACATCAGGGGAATTTGTAAGAAACACGATTGATGTCTAAATGCAATTGTAGAAAACCATTTTGAGTTCTTGAGTTATAACATGGATATCACCTGATTTTCAAGAAAGTCAGGGGAAGCAAGGCTGAGTTTTAGACTGGAGAAAGAGATCTGGGCTTTTCCACTTTCTGAGTCATTAAAGGCATCATCCTGGGAGCTGGTTACTGGATCTATTGCAAATATTGGGATTGATTTGAAAGGCAGGTGGTCACATTTTCTATGTACTTTTTTAAAAAATTTATTTTCCTTGCTGAAGACTATCTTTCAGCAAAGNCATCATCCTGGGAGCTGGTTACTGGATCTATTGCAAATATTGGGATTGATTTGAAAGGCAGGCGGTCACATTTTCTACGTACTTTTTTTTTAAAATTTATTTTCCTTGCTGAAGACTATCTTTCAGCAAAGGCCAGTGGATGAAAACCCAGAAAAGAAGAGGATGAGTGTTGGCTGAGTGTGTGACCCAAGTGGATGGAAGTTGGATGTAAGAATATTCTGGAAAGTTAAAATATCAAACAAAGACAAGCTCTTACCTATTTCTTCAAATCTAAGAAGCTCATTCATTTCACATTTCAAAAGTTCAAAGTATTTTAAACTTGGTGTCTTTTCTGAAAAGCTATTATTTAATGATGATACATTTAACAATTAATGGCTACTTATAGTAGAGAAAATACGTTATTCCAAAATCTGATATCCTACTGCTTCCCACTTTTATCCAAATCCGAAAAAGCTCAGTGGTTGATTAAAGTTCATCATGTCCACATAAAAAGAAAAAGAAACTGAAAACAGAACAAAACTTAATGTAGCTTGGTAGAAAAAATAAATAATAATAAAAAAAGNATAAAAAGAAAAAGAAACTGAAAACAGAACAAAACTTAATGTAGCTTGGTAGAAAAAATAAAAAATTAAAAAAAAAGAAAAAGAAACTGAAAACAGAACAAAACTTAATGTAGCTTGGTAGAAAAAATAAATAATAATAAAAAAAGTATGTGTATATATGTAACAGGTAGTATACAGATTTAGGAGAGATGAATATTGAAACCAGAAATTGTACCAGGCTTAGAGCTCACAAGAACAATTTTTCCCTTGGTCCTGCTCTGTCTCCAGGATCTGTGTCTCTGTGACATGGATTAAGTTCAGTCCCCTATCCACAGCATCGGCTCCTCCACTCAAAGATGAGTCTCCCAAACCTGGTAGCTCTCTGAGCCAGACTCTTGCTGACAGCACACTTCCCAAAAAACTTCCCTGGATGACTTAGAAATCTCCTTAATGGCCAATGGAAGTGTTTACTTTGAAAACTTAGCAGTTAATCTAAGATTTCTTTTCCATGTATCCTGATGAATAATGCAGTTAAGAGCACGTGGTAAAGGAATGACCCAGAGTGCGTTCTCAGCAATCAGCTCCCTTCCCTTCTCCCTCCCTGTCCAGCCACCTCTCCGGGATCATGTCTTTTCACATAGTCCACCACAGGACCTTGAAGAATATCCAGATCATGAGGATAATAAGCACAACAGCAAGAACAGCCCAGTGCTGACTCCTCAACAGTCGTATTCTCTCCCTTCATCCTCACTATCTTCCTGCACAGTGTCTGCTATTATGATTCCTTCTAAAAAGGAAGAAAGGGAGGAACAAAGCTTAGAAAGATTAAATAAAGGGGCGCCTGCGTGGTTTAGTTGGGTAAGTGTCTGACTCTTGGTTTCAGTTCGGGTCATGATCTCAGGTTAGTGAGAGAGTGAGACAGTGAGACTGAGATAGTGAGATAGAGCCCCCCCTGTGGGACCCCATGCTCCGTGGAGAGTACCAAGCACATACTTGCTTGCCTGACAGCTATAACACATCTCAGAACACAGTGTAGGCACCAAAACTAAATAGTCCTATGAGTGAACACAAGGTTATTTATTTATTTATGTATTTATGTACTTACGTATTTATTAAGTAGGTTCCATGTGGGGCTTGAGCTCAAAACCCTGAGATCAAGATCTGAGCTGAGATCAAGAGTCGGATGCTTAATGGACTGAGCCATCCAGGGTCCTCATAGTCACATTTAATTAACATTTGAAGTTTTCTGAGTTGAAGACCATATGGAGAGAGGAGGTGCAACACTTCCTCAGAGGGGGGAAAGAGAGGGAAATGTCCCGAGTCATGTTTTATATAGGACAAGGTGGTTGTAGGCTCAGATGTCCAGACAGGACATCCCTATCATTAGAGAGATTAGGAAAATATTACATAAGCTCTTAGGGACTGTTATGATGGTGTTTGTCTATGGTTTTCATGTTATCCAAGGTCTCCAGTCACATGGGGCACATTGTCCAGGGACAAGAAGATTGGACTCATGGCAAAACATTCCTCAGTCCTGGAGCAGAAAGTCCCACTATCCCAAGCCTCACTTTTTTCGTGTAAAAAATGGGAATAACATCTTACCTACCTCACAGAGAGGATATGAGATCCAATGAGATAATGCAGGAGAAAATGTCAGGAAAATCATGGGACAAAAGTGGATGATTGACGTGGTGATGGTGATGATGAGATTATGATTTTTCAATTAACCTCTTGCAATTTAAGGCAAAATGTTTTTTATAAAAAAATTTTTTTATAAACCTGAGTCTATCTAAAATGCCCTTATAAAAACTGAATATGTCAAGGAAAGCTATGGCAAACAGTCAAGGTAAGTATAATACCAGAATACCCAGCAAAGAACAGCCAGCAGGTAAGCTGAAATACAGAGACGGCCAGCAGGGGGAGACAGACAACCACGTTGGTGTAATAGCCTATTTCCTGCTTGCCCGGAGTGGACCTACCCGTCCGTCCGCTGCGTACGGACCGTGGGTCAGCCACATGCTTGCTTGGGCTCTCGTTCCACACGCTCTGGGAATTCAAGGGATTAAGCATTAGAGCAATAACTGACTTGAGGGGGCTGATGTTTAAAGGGCACGGTCATCTCAGACCTCACATTTCAGGGCTCTTCCTTACTAATTCCTAACCCGGGCCTCCCTCACCGTTTGTTTCTTCCAGGCCTCTCCCAGAACCCGTTTGTGCTTTCGTAGCGCCCAGGATTTCTCCTTTACTACATTCCCAGACTCTTCTCTCAAACCCATATCCAAACCTACAGAACACGGATCTCCAAAATATATGTGGATCCTAACCACGTCTCACCATCCTTCTTGAGCCCCTAATTTCCTCGGGTTCTTGGAAAAGCCTCTTTGACTGGTGTCCTGATTCTGCCCCCTTGCAGTTAGTCTCTCCCCCGAGCAGCTAGTGGTGTTTCTGAAACACCAAACAGACCCCGTCCCTCCAAACGCTCCCCAAAGACTCCTTGGTGCGCGAGAGCGAAAGCCAGCATCGACTCGAAGGCCCGCGGGGGTCTCCAGCTCCCCCAATCCCTGCCTGTTTGCCTTCATCTTCTCCTCGCTCTCCCTGGTTCATCTGCCCTCGCCCTCCCGCTTGGGGCCTTGTGCTCGCTCCTCCCTCTCCCTGGAACGCTCACCTGCACGGTGAGCTCTCTTCCCTTCTCCTGTCTTGGCTGAAATGTCTCTCTTTCTGTGTGGTCTTCCTTGACCACCCTCCCTTCACTGTACCCCCCAGGCATCTCAAAGCCCTCTGCCCCTTCTCCGCACACTTGTGTAAAGTGTCATAGTGCCTCCTGCGTGCTGGCAGCTGTCCCAAGCACTTCCACGATACCTTGCTGACTTCTCACAACATTCCTTGTGATGTGGGCCTCATTATGATTTGCATTTTATAGACGAGGGGAGCGAGGTACAGAAAAGTTATGTAGCTTGACCAAAGTTCCAGAGCTTGTGTAGGGTGGAGTGAGGCTGTACCTGGCCGGGGCTGCCTCCCGTTGCACTCAGCACCAGGTGACCGAGTATTTACTTATATACTTACTTCTTTTCTGTCTCCCTTCACTAGAATGTAAGCTCTAAGAGGGCAGGGACTTCTGTCAGTTTTATTCATTGCTGTATTCCTCGGAAAGGGCTAGCATATCGTGGGTGCTCAGTAAGTGTTTGTTGAATGAATCAATAAACTCACCCTAAGTACAATATATAACGAATAGTGCACAAGGTTTCTGAGGGCAGGGACTCTCTGTCTTGTTTGCTGCTAAGCCCCAGTGCCTAGAGAGCACTTGGCCTGGAGGTGGCACTCAATAGGTATTCTCAGATGAAACCGTGAATAGGTTTCCGCTTTCTCATCAGTAAAGAAGGTAGATGGCCTTTCAGGTCCCTCCAGGTGGCAAGCTGGCACTGCCTTTCATTTGTGTTTTCTTTCATTTAATGTTCAGGAAGAGGGTCACAGATGATTTAATGTAGACAAGTCAGGTAATCTCCAGAGGCTGGTACAGTGCCTGGCATGGCACTTCTCCATAAATCATTACTGACGCAATCCATGATCAAGGGAATGTTTTCGGTAGAGTGTTTTGCAAGGTCGTGTGGATTGTGTTGTCAGCTGGCAAGGACACCAGTAGGGTGGGGAGGGGACATACGAAGGGGCTGCCATGAGATTCAAGCAAGAGGCAGTGAAGGCAGAAAGGGTTCCCAGCCGGCCATGGGCACAGGGATGGCAGAGTGAAGAGAGCTACGGCTTGGAGGAGGGAAGAAAGAGACTGGTTTGGGGTGTGATGGGTGTGGACAAGGTGAAAAACATGCCTTTGGAGAGGCCCACTCGGGACCAGAGCTGGGGGGAGGAGCTTTACAGAAGCAAGCATCCATGAGGTCATCAGAGACCAGAGCGCACAGAGAGCTCAGCCGGGAACAGAGCCTGGCAGGACTGCCCAGTTCCAGGAAATGGGAGGAAGAAGCGCAGCAGAGGGGCAGGCAGGGAGGGAGGAGATGACAGCAGGATGCAGAGCTGTGCCAATCCATGTGGCCACGTTTCCACAAGGAGCAGGAAGGAGGGGAGCAGCGCCAAAACCTGCTGGGAGATCAGGAGGAGGGGCTGTGAAGACCCAAGCCGGTGCTCCGATCCTCCGCGCAGCTGGGGAGGGTGGCGCTGGGGAGAAACACGTTGCAGGGGTGGAGGTGGAGAGAGGAGGCAGCAGACACACGTGCCCTTCGTGCCCTTCGCTGTTTGCTGACTGGGGCTTTGGGGCAGTTACTCATTCTCTGGGCTTCAGCTTTTTCACCTAGGAAACACTTACAGCATAATAGGGCTCCACCAAAGGCTGTGAAAGTTAGACAAGATGAAACAAAGTCCTTAGCGCCCAGTAAGTTTTCCTTATACGTGTACTGCAATTAGCGAGCTGCAATTTGTGAGAAGAAGTACAGTAAAAAGCAGCGGGGACACATTTGGAACCAGAGAGGGGAATGATGATCTCAGACCTTGAAGAGTCTTCGGTGCGAGGTCGCTGGGCTTTGCCCTCATTCACTGGTTACTCTATGCCTGAGGCAGAGATTAAGGGAAGAGCCAAAGAGGTCAGAGCGGGTTTGCCTGACCTTGTCCCCAGGGAGGTTGGGAGGGTGGGCCCCTGGGAGGAGGTCGGGAAGCTGCTTCCTCATAGATAGGAGCAAAGGGCAGAACGGAGGGGAGTGGCAGCCAGTGATGAGTTTGGAAAGAGCAGGAAAAGGACAGGTACTCCAGCAACTGCAAAATTTGGCACTCTTGGAATTAATTTGGGCCTAGGGCTGCATGTGGGACCCTTGGATAGCTGCTTTCCACTCTAAAAACACAGATGGAGCCCAGCTATGGCCAAACCTGGGTACAGAGATGAATTAGGTCGAGTCTTTACCTTAAAGACTTCACAGTCTAGAGAGGACAAATAGAATCACAAATTTATTTATTCATTCATTCATTCATTCAGCAAGCCTTCTTAAGCCCCACTGTTCCAGCTCAAGGTCCTGGGACTCACCTCATTTCTCCGTGCACACATCCATGCTTGTAATAATGGTCTCTTTACATGTCTGGTCCTCTGCCCTGGCTAAGCTTTTAGAAGACATCTGTCCTTTTCGTTGCTCTAATTCTAGTAACACAGTGCTGTACAAAAACATAGTTCAACTTATTGATTGAAACTGAAGTATAATATTTTAGAAAAACCAAAATGAAACCAAAAAGGATGAAATAAAGCAGATCCTAAAATCAAAATGAACAGCAGCAAATTAACCCAATTGTGTATCACCCTGATAATGCAACCACACAGACAATGGGAATTAATTCAAGACTTGTCTTTTTTGAACGTAATGCCTTGACTGTGTATTATTAGTGAAGTATATTCCGAGGGCAAAAATAACCTCAAATAAATCTTGAACTTTAATCAGTAGGTTTTTATGGACCCACTTCATGTTTTGCAGGTTAGACCAAATGAATCCACGAACACATGCGTAAAAGGGGAGAAGCTGAGGAAAACACTGGGGTGTTGGATTTGAATTTGTGGGGGGTCACTGTGAACTCATACATATTCGCAGATGCAAAATCACTTAACTACGTCACTAATTTTGCCTTATTTATTTAAATTCTTCTGAGATCTTAATTTAACAACATTTGTAGAACCCTTACTACATTCCAGACATCGTACTGAGCACTTTACATGAACTATTTCATTTAATCCTCGCCACTGACACTGTGTGATACGTATAACTCTTATTAGAAAAGTGAGAAACTTGCCCAAGGTAACAGCAAAGCCAAGATTGGTCTGATCCCAGAATTGTGCTTATAATCACAGGGATAAATAAGACAACTCGTATTTTAGCCCCACCTTAAAATACTACATTCATTTGTGACACTAAGCTTGGTCTTACTACTAAAATAAATAAGCTTTACAGGGGAACAAAAGACACTTAAGAATCACTTAATTTTCCAATAAAAGCATATGTGCTTAGTTGGAATACAGCATATTTTAAGGGGCTTGAGAGGCAAGAATGTGGGGTTTTAGACCTGGCTTTGCCAATCTGGCACACAGCCTTGTGCAAGTTCATAAGATTTCCCTGAGTCTATGCTTCCTCTTTTGTGAATTGAAGAAGCTGAAGGACACAAGGACTCACAGATTCAAATGTCTACAGGGGTTGACACAACTGAGTAAAATGACCCCATGACCTGTGACCTATCTATGGTGTCAGTGACCTTTCAGTTCCAGGTGTGCACAACTGAGCTCTTCAGATCTTCCTACTTATCAAGAGAAGCCAGGAATCCGGACATCTATGTGACACCTCTCAAATATTAAATTAAAAATTTAAAATTAAAAACAAAAAAAATAAAAAATTGAAAAAATTTTTAAAAATTAAAAAAAAAGAAAAGAAAAGCTTGCATGCGTAAAAAACAAGCAAAGAAAACAAAACAAAAAACCCAAAAAACAAAACCAACTATACTAGTATGTGGTTCTTAGGCCACTACCTTTCTTGAATCAGATGAACTCTGAAGTCCTTTCAAAGATACTTTGTTGAAAATGAAATGATCCCCTTCAGGCATGGAGCAGATGTTCTGTGCCTTAGATTATGATGCTGAAAGCTGATTATCTAGCTCGTCTTCTCAAACTCTTTAAGGTTACATTGGGAGAGTGGACAAGTCTTGGTACCTCTTTGGATAGCCATTTGCTTACATGTGGAATGAAGAGGTTGGGAAAGGGAAATAAAACTAATATCAATTGAGAACATGCTGTATGTCAAGGACATTTCATGAATCACATCATTTGTATTAGTTGGGATTCTCCAGAGAAACAGAATCAACATTATGTGTGTGTGTATACATATGTATATATACACATGTATGTATACACACACACACACACACACACACAAATAGATAAGAGTTTTTTTAAACTTTATTTATTTTTTATTTTTTTTAAACTTTATTTTTTTTTTTAAGTAAGCTCTACACCCAGTGTGGGGCTCAAATTCATGAACCTGAGATCAAGAGTTGCAAGCTCTACCAACTGAGCCAATAAGAGTGCCCCCAGAGAGATACTTATTTTAAGTAATTGGCTTATGCAATTGTGGAGGCTTTTTAAGTTTAAAGCCTGCACAGTGTGTGAACAGGCTAGAGACCCGGGAGTGGTAATGGTGCAGTTCAAGATTAAAGGTTGCCTGGTGGCAGAATTCCTTCTTGTTCAGGGGAGATCAGTCTTCGTTTTATTTAGGCCTTCAACTGATTGAATGAGGCCCACCCACATTAAGGAAAATCTCCTTCCCTTAAAGTCTGCTGATTTAAATGCTAATATCATTTACAAAAAACATACTTTCAGAAACACCAAGAGTAATATTTGACCAAATATCTGGGTACTGTGGCCCAACCAGGTTGACACATAAAATTAACCATCATACCACTTAATCCTCACAATGATCCAACTCAGTAGACTACTGTTCCCGTTTTACAGATGAGAAAACTGAAGGTATAAGATATTAAGTGCTTTTAACCAAACTCCAAGTGAATGCTGGTCCTCAAGCACAGGGCACTTTCATATTGGGGTATTACAAGTTGGTGCAACCACTTTGGAAAACAGTGTGGAGATTCCTCAAAAAATTAAAAATAGAGCTACCCTATGACCTTGCAATTGCACCACTGGGTATTAACCCCAAAGATACAGATGTAGTGAAAAGAAGGGCCATAAGTACCTTAATGTTCATAGCAGCAATGTCCACAATTGCCAAAACTGTGGAAAGAGCTGAGATGCCCTTCAACAGACGAATGGTTAAAGAAGATGTGGTCCATATATACAATGGAATATTACTCAGCCATCAGAATGGATGAATACCCAACTTTTGTATCAATATGGACGGGTCTGGAGGAGATTATGCTGAGTAAAATAAATCAAGCAGAGAAAGTCAGCTATCACATGGTTTCACTTACTTGTGGAACATAAGGAATAAAATGGAGGACTTTAGGAGAAGGAAAGGAAAAGTGAATTGGGGTAAATCAGAAGGGGAGATGAACCATGAGAGACTCTGAGAAACAAACTGAGGGTTATGGAGGGGAGGGGGGGATAGGTGAGCCTGGCGGTGGGTATTAAGGAGGGCACGTATTGCATGGAACACTGGGTGTGGTGCATAAGCAATGAATCTTGGAGCGCTGAAAAAATAAAGTAAAAAAAAAGAAATTAAATGGCTTCTAGAAAAAACAATTACAAGCAGAGCTGTCATTCAAACTCAAGTCTGTCTGACTCTAAAATTCTTTTCTTTACCCAATTGTATCATGATTCTAGATATTAATGCTACTATTTGATAGCATTTGATTTCGTAAGGTCCAAGTTTGCGATAGATGCCAGGATCAAGGGAGCTAACTGCGAACCCAGAGCTCCAATCTGGACATGCAGGGAGACTGCCACAAGTGGATATTGTCAGCCAAATTGTGTTTACGTGGACCATATCATGGATTCTTCCTTGGATCAGGCAAGACAGTAGCTTAGTGAACCAGGGAATCATTTTCCTACACCTGGGCCTTTTCCAAGCTCTGTTTACATTCTATCCAGCAAATATTTGCTGAGCATTTCCTGCATGTCAGCCATGGTGCTTGGAGGCTGTGGATACAGAGGTGCATGAGACACGTTCTTGGCATCAAGTTGCCGTGGGTCTAGTTAGGTGGTAAAGCAAACAAACATAGTGCTGTAAAGGGAGCCTTGTAGAGAACCAGAGAAAGGAGACCTGGTCCCCTGTCTCTCTGACTCTGGGGTCCAGGCCTCTCTGGATTTTGTATCCTTGGAGCCTAAATGCTCACTGAATGTCGGTATGGGTGAAAGAGTAAATGGAAATTACTCATTCCCATGTCTGCACCCTTCACTAGATGGTTATCTCTTTAAGGGCAGGGGAAGGAGCTAAAAATGTGGGCTCATGACTTCAGTGATCTGACTCTGAAGTCCAGCTACTCTTCTTATTGGCTGTGGAATATGATCTCCCCATGACTCAGTAATTTTGACTGTGAAATAGTACAAATCATAGCACGTGACATGGAGCCATTGTGAGGATCACAGGAGTTAATGAAGCGAAGGTACTCAGTGGAGCACTGAGCACAGAGGATTACTTGTTTCACTGGCATGGTCACCATGGATTTTCGTCTTTGGGATACAGCCTGACTGATTGGGTGATCAATGGGTGACTGAACTAACTGATCTTGGGCTACTGGGGAAGTGCCAGGTAGACCCTTGCTTTCTTTTCCTCTCTGGTTGCTTCATCTCATCTTACTGGTGCATCTCCCTTGAAGCCTCACTAGCCTTTGAAACGTTGGAGACCAGGACAGTCTAGTCTTTAAATTATTCACGTCTGAAGCGGAATCACCCATCCTCAAGTAGATGAGGAATTAGGGCCTTCGTCAAAGCTTGAAGGGAAGAAGAGCAGGGCAGCCTTCTTCCCTGCTACTCAGCCTAGTCATGTCACTAGCTGTTCACTGGAAACACATTCCATTCGAAATCAGCCAAGTTAGCCCTCCCTGGAAAAGGCAGCTCTCTATAACTGGTTCCTACCCCTGCCAGCGGAGCCTTCAGGACCCTTCTGGGTCTCTAGCTCCCCTCCCTTTTCCACATACTATCTCTTCAGCAGTAGGAAGATTTTCAACCCTTATGGAGAATATTTCTGATGGGTTTAGGCATCTCTGTGTGGAGGCAGATAATGGGAGATTGCCTTGAGGATTTAGTTAGCGTGGAAATAACTTGCTGTGTGGCCTTGGGAAAATCACTTCACTTCTCTGGGCTTCAATTTTCTCATGTACATAAGTGAGGGAGCTGGACAAGGTGATTGCTGAGATCATTCTTGCTCTAAAATTCTATGATTGTCAAATCATGGAGTCAATAAATGGCTACCAGCAAACGTGTGTGGAAAGGAATACTGTTTTGGGGAGATCAGTCTAGCAATAACTTGTAGAACAGACTGGGGACCTAGTAGACCCTGCAAAGGAGGGAACCATATAGTTTTCCCATTAGATTCAAGGAAGGTGACCACTCCTTGTGTTCAGAGGGACCAAAGTTCTCAGGGCCTTCCCTTCCCCACCATATGCCATCCGATAACCAGCTAGCTTCCAGTGATTCATAGCAATCACTTCCATCCTTCCTAATGAAGGCAGCCTCATATAAGCCATTATTTAATGAATACTGTAAGATTTCCTTGAAAATGATGAACATGACTAATTCTCAGAAGTTCTTGCAATACTTTTGTTTATTCCAGCCCAGAGAAGGTCTGGAACACTGCTTAGAGGGATCAGCTCTTTTGGCTTCTCACTTAGTTACACCATGTACAATTAGATCAGACAGTGCCATCCTGGATGTGACTTGGCATGGAATCAGCATAATAGCCAGACTTACAATTTGGAAGATGTCGACTTATCTTTACATCTCACCCTTTAACTTGGCTTGGCAGAAATTCATTAACAATAGGAAAAGATTACATAAAAATGTCCACATTTCAATTAACCTTCAGGAATCCTTGTTTGCATTTAGTCAAAAGCTTAAGCCAGAGAGGCAATAAAATATATTTATTTGAACCAAGGGGAAAAATGCAAAACAAATATATTTTGGAAGAAGGAATAATATCCTAAAACATTCTGCCTATGTTTTGTCCTTTTAGCTTTAGAGTGGCAATATATTGAATTTTCTCTCTGAATTGAAGACCAACTGTAGTAAGGTAAGAATATATTCTAAATAGACATGTAACAAAAAAAAAATAATGGATATAATCTTTGGATGACAGATTCCAGATTGGACGGATAAAAAATATCGGGAGCATTTAGGTTTTGGTCCTAAACTCTCAAGTGCAGGCTCTGCCTTCCTCGATGTGGTGTCTTTGTCAAAGATTCAATGCTGGGGCGCCTGGGTGGCTCAGTGGGTTAAGCCTTCGCTCAGGTCATGATCTCAGGGTCCTGGGATCGAGCCCCACATCAGGCTCTTTGCTTGGCAGGGAGCCTGCTTCCCCCTCTCCCTCTGCCTGCCTCTCTGCCTACTTGTGATCTCTCTCTTTCTTTCAAATAAATAAATAAATAATCTTAAAAAAAAAAAGATTCAGTTCTGGGAAAACTTTATGGTCCTTTTTTTATATAATCTATCTGAGGTTAATGGAGTATACATAAGAGTCCCCTTTTCCTTCAAAGTGAAAATGATTCGTAAATGCTCAGGTTATTTATTTCTGGATTGGAGAATTAATGGCAACCTTCCATATTCCAAATCTTGAAATTCAATACTTGCTCTTCAACTTCTGTTGGGTTGCTACATCTTATTTTTGTAGGTTTTGGGCTTTTTGGAGGGTGGAGAGGAGAATTTGGGTTACATGTGATATAAAGATTATAGCAAATGTTTATTGAAATACTTGCTATCATAAAAATTTATTTGTATAAGTTTGATTTATAAAGTAATTTTTATAATATTGTATGTAATTACAAAACAAAATTTGTGAAATATTCTAAAAACTTAATGCCTGGAGAAAAGTAGGTACTCAAAAAGTATTAGTCTGTTGTGACACAAAAATATAAGACATTCCATACTCATGGATTGGAAGAAAAAATATTGTTAAAATATCTGTACTGGGCACCTGGGTGGCTCAGTGGGTTAAAACTTCTGCCTTCACCTCAGGTCATGATCTCAGGGTCCTGGGATCCAGGCCCACATGGGGCTTCCTGCTCAGCAGGGAGCCTGCTTCCTCCTCTCTCTCTGCCTGCCTCTCTGCCTACTTGTGATCTCTCTCTGTCAAATAAATAAATAAATAAATAATCTTTTAAAAAAATAAAATAAAATAAAGGAATAAAAAGCAAACCTTTTTCTTCTTTAGAAACTACTCATTTCAATTTTTGAAAATCCAGAAATAACAATCAAAACGAAACTTACTCTTAAACTTACCCTGTAGATCCTTAATAATTTTTCTATGATTTTTTTGGTTTTAAATAATGAGGTCACACTGTAGATATAATTTTCTTTTTTCTTTTTGATTGATTGATTTATTTTAGAGAGAGAGCGTGCAGTGTGGAGAGGGGCAGAGGAAGAGAGAGAGAGAGAGAGAGAGAGAGAGAGAGAGAATACCAAATAGACTCCCCGCTGAGCATGGAGCCAGATGCAGGGTTTGATTCCACAACCCTAGATCGTGACTTGAGCTGAAATCAAGAGACTGATGCTTAACAGACTGAGCCACCCAGGCACCCCTGTAGACATAATTTTCTGACTTGATTTTTCCCTTTAGTTTTTATTTTTATCAGATTTCATAGATACACATAGAGTCAAAATGTTTTGAAAGACATTAAAAACCATTCTCTTGACTTTACCAACTCGCCCTTCCTCCTCTCCAGAAGTGAAGTCGTTCACCTCTTTCACTGTATCTTACAATGGATGGTATCTTAGAGCTGGTGAATTGAGGTATGTATCAAGAAAGACTTAAAGAGTTAATACTCTTGACCCAGATATTTACTGTAGTGTTCATTCTATCAAAAACTTGGAAACACAGCCATAGATCAAATAGATAAACATGACACCCACCAGTTGGAAGAGTCAATATGTGGCCATAAAAATAACCTTTAGGAAGACTTCCCAATGATATAGAAAATTCTTATGTTGTCATGTTAAGAGATATAAAGTGGGCCAGAGACATCTGACGAGAGATGATGAATAAAACACAAACATTCCCTTTTTCTGACTCTCAAAATCACACCAAATGGGAACAAGGGAGACATATAAAGAAAAGTATAAATCTCTCAGGATAAAGACTGAGAGAAAAGTGAATGACATCTACATTCAGTAAGGTAGAAAGCAGCTGCAAGTGAGTGGACTTACGTCCCTCCACAAAATCATACATTGAAGTCCTAATGTCCATACTTGAAGCCCTAATAACCTCAGGATGAGACTGTATTTAGAGACAGGGTCTCTAAAGAGATGATTAAGTTAAAATAAGTTCCCTAGGGTGGGCTTCAATCCAATATGATTGGTGTCCTTATGAGAAGAAAGTAGGGCACACACCTGCATGGAGGGATGACCATGAGAAGACACAGGGAGAAGATGCCATCTATAAGTCAAGGAGGGAGGCTTCAGAAGGAACCAGTCCTGCTGACACTTTGATATTGGCCTCTTAGCCTCTTCGCCTCCTGAATTGTGAGAAAATACATTTCTGTCATGTAAGCCTCCCTGTCTACGGTCTTTGTTGTGGCAACCCAAGCAAATTATATACTGCCAATCCCTCAGAAGGAATTCATAAAAATGGATACCTCTGGAAGCTAAGGGAGCGTAATGTGTCAGACCAGAGGATTCCTTAATAGTCTGTATAAGAAGTATTTGTAATCCCTCCTTGAATTCCCTCCTTGAATCTACCTGTCTCCACCCTGGGTGATGACTGGAGGTTTATTTTCTAAAGAAGATAAAATAGAGAGGATCTTAGGCAGGTGGCAATGGCCACACGTGAGAGCAGTGGTAAATACAGTAACAAAATGAAGTGTCAGGTTGAATTTTGAATGTGAAGACATTGCTCCCACTCTTCTTTTTCCCACTCAATCTTTATAAAATGGAAGTGTGGCTTTGGCATTCAGAAGAGATTTCAAGAATCTCCTCTAGTAAATTGGACCAGCCCATGACATCAGAAGTTTACTCAATGAAATAGCCTAGTCAGGACACTCTATACAGTGAAGCCCACACTCAAAAAGGACCCCTGTTTCTGTCCCCTGAGCTCAGAACTTCTAATAACCTAAGTCATTATCTTCCATGGGCAGGTCCTTCCTCCTGAATTCCCAATTCAGCTCTCTCAAAGGAAGTCCTCGTCACACACCCTCTCTTTAATCTCCAACTCCTGATCCTTGTATCCTCTATATAAATCACCCTGTTGGCAGAAAACAGATGGCACACTCAGAGGGCGATTAAAGAGAGTTGGAAGAGGTGTCATCTTCCAAAGTTCTGGGCAGGGTTAATGGAACCAACAAGCAATGGGAAGCATCCAGCAGATAGCAACAGGGAGGAGCTATTATCACTCTTAGGTATGAGTGTTACAGAGAACCTGGGGAAAGTTACAGTCATTGGAGAGGGACCGCCTGCCCAGAAAGTAGCCATAAGTGAGGAAAGAAGCCACTGCTAAAATCTCAGGCTGGAAGAGAGGAGTAGGAGTAACAGTCAGCTGATTCTGGCTGGTGTGGGTCCGCGACTGGAGCCCTCACCTGACCCCACCATGCTGGCACCACGATTATGCTTCCGGCAACTTGTCTGAGCACCTTTTCTTTCTTCCTGTTGCACCCCCATCTCCAACCAGTGTCTTCTACTGGCCAAACCCAACCAGAAGCCAGAAGGTATGGGAGTCTGGGGTGTGTACAACACAGAGATCAACCCTCAGAGTCTATGAGGGGTTTATGACACTTCTTAGTCTCCTGGTCTTTTGTAAATTCTCAGGACTGTGGCATCTGATTTCCAACTTCCTTTTGGTATCTGAGATCTATTTTATCTGTATATCTCTGTTGAAAGATCCAATTTATCCTTTTGTGACAGTTGCCAAATGAGTTGTATCCACAAGTTCTGATCAGAAAAAAAAAAGCATTTTAGGTATTTACAACAAAGGAAACTTAATGCAGGGAATTTATTACACCAGTAATGAAAATGGCCAACAAGCCAAACTGGGGCTAGAGATGAGTAATATCAAGAAGCCATCAGTGGGGACGCCTGGGTGACTCAGTTGGTTAAGTGGCTGTCTTTGGCTCAGGTCATGTTTCTAGGGTCCTGGGATTGAGCTCTGCATCAGGCTTCCTTCAGCAGAGAGCCTGCTCCTCTCTCTCCCGCTGCCTGCTGCTCTGCTTACTTGTGCTCTCTCTCTCTCTTTCTGTCAAATAAATAAATAAAATCTTAAAAAAAAAAAACAGAAGCCATCAGTGCCCCCCAGTCTGGAAAATCAAAGAGAGGGGACTGTGTCACCAAAACCTAGGGACCTGGTGATGTGGCTGGAGATGGGACCATGATGGGTCCGAAGGGCAGAAGTGACAAACTTGCTGACCTAGGCAGAAGGGGTGGGAGAGTAGTGCCCACTTCTTTCCTCTTGCCTTCCAGGCTCCCACAAACTCCTCCACTAACTGAACTGAGCCCCTTCCAGATACAGAGTAAAACAGGGCAGAATGATAAACCCGAGGGTGTTAAGACTCAGTGTAGTCCATCAAGAGCAGGACGAAGAACTCTTATGGAGCCAATCTTCTCCCCATCAATCCTCCAAGAATCTCAGCGGTCTTGTCAGTGCAGGGGAGTCAGTTCAGCTTTCAAATGTCCTAAGCACAGAGTCTGTTTTCCCGCCACACTGCACCATTGCAGAACACCAGTGTGACCTCATTGGTAAAGACACGGCAACTCTTCAAAAAGGTCTTACTCTTTGACTGTCACACTTCGACAACTGGGTGCATGCTTGGGCTCCCATGGTAGGAACCATTTGTTGAAATTCAAATGCTTAGCAAGTCCCTAGATACATGATCCTCAAGCTGCATGGTGGGGGTGGGGGTGGGGATTCCAGTCCTAGGTACATGCCAGACAGAATCAGCCTTTCTATCATGGAAACTTGGCTCGGAGCCTGGCTTTCCATTTCCTGACATGGAATTCCCCACTGGAAGCCTAACTTCAGTCAAGGTCATTCCAACAACCAAATATATTCTACTAATGTTGTGCTGCAAAGGGAAGGTTTTCAAGTTTTTATCCCTGTTCCCTCAGGAAGCTCTTTGGCCCCTAAGCAAATGTCCACCACTAATCCAGTAACCAACTGTATATCAAAGGAGGATTGGGAGAGTCAATTTTGTCAAGCCAGAGGTGTTTTACAACCAATCTCCTTGGATAATAGATGCATGTCGAGTGAGTTGAAGACCTTGTTAAAATACAAATTGTTGAGTTTCTGCTTTAGGAGATCTGTGATGGGGCCTGGGAACTTTCACTGATAACAAGTTCCCAGGTGATGCTGATGCAGCTGGACTGGGACCACACTTTGTGAAGCACTCTTTTAGAATGTGTATGACTAATAATTAGAAACAATGCCAAGTTGGATGAATTCTTCCCTGTAAGACACTGTGTCACAAGCATGTACCCCCCAAAAATGCAAACTCAGAATGTGGAACTCTGCAAATACCCTCTCTCTAAACTTTGGAGCCTAAATGTGGGGACTGATGCACTGTGTTGACCTGAGCAGAGAATTTCATGTTTGGGTAGAAAAAGCCAAGGAGCTTTAATGGTTGAAGACAGTTGTATGTTTGTAGGTTGGGAGAGTAAATTGTGTTGCTTTCTGCCACCATCTAGCATTCAGTTATTTGTGTCACCAGCAAGGCTAGCATGGGCTATTCAAAACCATCTGCTGCATCAGAGATAGGGAACTGTATGTAACTGCTTACAGAAGAAGAAATCCACCCAGAACCCAGTCTTCAAACCTCCTAGTCACACCAGGCTTCTTTTCCTCCCCATCCGTAATTGATCCCCAGGTGCTAACTTAATACCCATATTTACAGTATTTTTCTTCACTCTCCTGTTTTTTCCATCCCTCTCTGCTTTTCTTATCCTTATATATTACCTCTGGTCTGAACTACCACCACAGCATTTTCCATCATTTAGGAATGTGTCCAGTATACAGAAAATCCAGCCTGCAATGACTTTAACCAATATGGGTTTATTTTTCCTCATGTAACTCAAGTCTAGAGATAAGTGTTGGTTAGAATTGGTTCTGTGGCTCTGCAGTGTCTGTGGCTTTGCACAATGATTCTCTTGGTCTTTCCCTCATGCTTGCTACCTATTTGTTGCAGGATGACTGCTGTAACCCAAGACAGAACATTGGAATTGAAAGAGGAAGGACCAGGAAGACTAGCCTGGCTATGCCTTGATCTTTTGTCAAACAAACAGTGGATATTTCATTGGCTGGAAATGTGTCACATGAGCAGTTCTGGCTGTAGCAGAGCTTCAGAAAGTATTTAATTGTTTTTCTACTTTCAGAGTAAAAGTGGCATGGGAGACAGAGGTTGGGAATATCTACTGATTTGGCTAGAAAATAGTCCTCTGTTCTGTTTCCGCATATATCTTCCTCCCTCTAATATTTCCTTCTAAGTTAAACAAAATGATGTACATTGTATTAGTTTCTAAGAGTTGCCATAACGCATTACTATTAAGTAATCAAAACAACAGAAATCTGTTCTCTTGCAATTCTGAAGGCTAGACGTCCAAAACCAAGGTGTCAGCAGGACCATGCTTCCTCTGAGGCTCTGGGTGGAAACTTCCCTGACGTCTTCCTGGATTCTGGTGATGCCTGTTGATTCTTGGTGTTCCCTGGCTTACAGCTTCAGCTTTCCAATCTCTGTCTCTGTCATAACATGGTGTTTTCCTCTTCTTATAAGGTCAACAGTCATATTGGATTAGGGCTCACACTAATGATCTCATCTTCATTTGATTATATCTGCAAAGACCCTATTTCTAAATAAGGTCATTCATTGATTTTGAGGGCTAGTACTTTAACATTTTTAGGGGGACACAATTCAGCCACAACAGGCATGTAATTGTTACCATTTTTTCCCTTAGCACTTACTTTGGGCCAAGGACTATCCTATGCCCTGCACGTTTCTCATCTTTTAAAGCTGTGCCCCAGTTTAAGAAAATCTAACATAAAAATCTCAGCTTCTAGGACAGAAAATGACCCTAAATTATTCATCATCTTAATATGTTTTAAAAGCTCTATTAAAAAGTTCATTGCTGATTTTGTTTAAATGGAAACATCTATTTCATTAAAATATAATTAAATTTACAGCGGCTTTATTTACATAAAACTTTAAAAAAATCTCATAACACTTTTAAAAGATTGATTTTATTGTGGAAAGTGAGGCTTACCTATAATAAATCTAATGAATATTCTTCAAAATACTGTCAGGAAGCACATTACCTTTTGCTGACTTCTGAGAAATTATGAAATGAAATATGTCTGATCAAGTAATTAGAGACCAGAGTAAGTCAGTGTGTAATTGAGAGCTGGACTGTCAGGTACCAACTAAACATGTTTGTCCTTTGAAGCCTATCATTCTGTAATTAAAATTGTGAAATTCAAGTTCTTTATGCAACTAGAATGGAATGTGAGGAGGAAGAATACGGATTTCATCGTAAATTTGGGAAAGCCTGGGCTTGTGTTCTAATCTCAGTTCTATTTACTCCTTTTGTGACTTTGGGTAAGGTAATTAACTCATTTGAGTTTCGGCTTTCTTAAAATTACTGGCTCAGAACAATAACCATTTTATTGTGCACAGGTCTGTGGGCTGGGAATGGGTGTGTGTGTGTGTCCAGCTGGAACAGCTCAAGTCCGCCCCCATGTGGTCTTAGCTGGCATGGCTCATGGGGGACTGGATTCAAGATGGCCTAACTTACCGTCTGTTGCCCTACTTGGACAGGTTTGAATGACTAGGGACCCACTAGGATGACTGGGCCTCACTCTTTTGGTGTTGGCTGGAATCACTCATATGTCTGGAATCTAGCTTGTTCTCTATGTGTTCTTTTCTATCCACATGCATAGTCTGAACTTCTTTCTATGGTTGGCTGGATTTCCCTCTGAATAAAAGAAGAATCTATGGCGGCTCCTTAAAGACTAGTCTTAGAAATCCCAAGACAAAAATCCCATTGGCAGGGAGCCTACTTCCTCCTCTCTCTCTCTGTCTGCCTCTCTGCCTACTTGTGATTTCTCTCTCTCTCTCCTCTCTCTGTCATATAAAAACAAAAACAAAAACAAAAACAAAAAACCCCCCAGAAAATCCCATTGGCTGCAGTCTGTTGGTCAAAGCAAATCACAAGGCCAACTCAGTTTTGGGATTGGGGAAAATGACGTCTCTTCTGATGTGAGGAGGGGCATAGGGGTCACCTTTGCAGACAGTGTACCACAAGGACCAAAGAGGAAAGTCAGCCTTTTCCACACTTCTTCACAAACTCAACTTCCCTCAGTGTTAGTCAAAGTTAAAAACTGAAGAGCATTCAAAGCCTGCCTATGGAGAGGACATGGTCTTGAAGGGAGAGGAAGGGGACAGTGAGTGAAATGGAACCGAACAATCATTCTGACAAACTTGTACTCATCGAAACCTGGGATTGCAAGCACAGAGCCACAGCTGTGTCTTACCACTCCTGTATCCACTGCAGACAGCATTAATCAACAACAAAGTCCATTTGTGTCATTAACATCCTTCCCAGGTGAAGGCTCTACGCCATCGTTACAAATCTACCAGTTGGGAAAAGAGAAGACACCTGTCTACCACACTGGTCACCTTCTGAGGGCTAGGCGAGACGTGACTCTTCGGAGTACACTCCACAGGTGGATCCTAGCATACCCTGTCGTCTCCCGGTTGAGGGCACTGCATTAGCCCTTTAGCTTGGAATAGCAGCGTGCCCTTAATAAAGTGGTTTTTGAACAGGATTGTGTTTGGCTCTCACACTTCAGGTGAGAGAGGACAGAATGGAGACTCAAAGAAGTTGGAACAGTCTGTCCAGATTCCGCTGTGGGATAGCTGTGTTCCCGCAGCAATCTCTTTCTATAGTCCATAGAGCCTCATGTAGTCTCAGACTCTCAGAATCATAGACTATGGGAGCTGAGGTGATGGCACCAGGCCTAAGCCCTTTGTTTTCCAGGTTAAGAAATAGATACCCAGCAAGTGAGAGTTCTTTCCAATGGTCAAGTCTAACAGGGCAAGGTAACCTCGGGGCTAGAGCTCAGAGTTTGTGATTACTAGTGAATTGCCCCTAACCTCAATGACAGAAGTTCATCAGCGCCACTTGGCCGACTTCAAACTTTTGGCTTATCCATTTGGCTGATCTGTGCTGTGAAATAAAGTAGGGAGCGAGGTGGTTTCTCACAGAGTCTGATCCACAGCCTGAACCAGCTCCCGTACCTTAAGTTTGTTATAAAGGTTGTGGAACATTTAAATAAATCTTTGGGTTTAAAATTAATCTTTGTGAACAGGATACCGAATATATGAAATATGCTGCTTTGCCAGATTTTGTTATTGCCTTTGATTTAATATTTTAATAGGGAGGCATTTCGTGCAGCAGTCTGAGACATTTTATTAAGCATGAAAATGTTTTAAAAATTTGATGAGTTATTTATGGATGAATCTAATCTCACTAGCTTCTTGTGTTTATTTAATAGATGAACAATGTCTCAGTGGAGAGATTTCCAGACCTGAAAATTGTGACTTAGGGATAATGAGACAAATCAGTGTGGTTGTCATTTTTTGAGTGCTCCTGGGAACCAGGTACTCACCTGTATTAAGTCCCTTAGCCTTTATAAAATCTAGGTGAGATAAGAATTATAAGCCTCAGTTGTGGATAAGGAAACTGAGACCCAGAGAGGTTTTTCTATTAACCAGCATCCGTATTCACACAACGTACCACCATAGATGATATAAAAAACCAGTTGTTTGTATATCTTACTCTCCTGACTATTCAAGAACATTTCTCCGCATTCTTCCCTCTGTTTTCTATAACATTGTTTGCTTTTTGCTAGACTATTCTTATCGACACACAAACATGCAGCTAATTTTTCCGCTTAACAAAACACTTAACAAAATCCACTGAGCCTTCATCAGTGTTCACCTTCCTTGACTTCTGACACAGTTGACCACTGCATCCTCAGAAGCATACCTGCTTTCTTTGTCTTCCAGGATACTATACTCTCTTGGTTTTGTCCTACCTTATGGACCACTCACTCCTCTTTTGTCTCCTTTGCTGCTTCTTATTTTTCCCTGTAGACCTCTTTATGCTGGAAGTCCAAGTCTCAGGCCTTGGACTCCACCTACTCCCTTGCTTGCCTCTCATCTCATGGCTTTACATACCACCATAGACTGACGATTCCCACAATTATATCTCCTTTCCAGACCTCTTTCCTGAACTCCCGAATCAAATATTCAATATCTCTTGAAATCCGCACTTGGTTATTTAAGAGCTGTCTCAAACTTAACATGTCCCAAACAGACTACTCCCATCCGTGCCCCTGAAACTCCTACGCAATTCTCAGGCTTCTTCTATCTCAGTGATTGACAACTATCTCCCTCCAGTTGGTCAGGCCAAAACTTCCAGAGTTCTCTTTGGCTTTCATCCAATGAGTTGTGCTTTCAAAATATGTCTAGAATTTGCACATGGACTGGCATTTTACCTGTTACCCCTGTGATCCAAGATACTCTCACCCCTTAGCTGGATTCTGGCAACAGCCTCTTACCTGGTCTCCACTTTTGCTTTTGCTGTTTCTAGTGTATGTTCTACAAAGCAGCCAAAGATTTCCTCTAAAACTGTAAACTAGAGCAGTGTTGTTAGATCTTTATTATTTTTTAGAGAAGCAAATAGCAAAGGGCATTTAGATTTTTAAATAAAAGTTTCAGAATGTTAGTGACTACAGTTGACCCTTAAACATCATGGGGGTTAGAAGCATCAACCTCCTCACACAGTTGAAAATCCATGTACAACTTTTTACTCCCCTACAATAGCTTCCCATTGACCAGAGCCTTACCAATAATATAAACACTTGATTAACACATGTTCTGTATATAATAGCAATTATATACTGTATTTTTACTATAAAACAACCTAGAAAAAAGGAAATGTTATTCAGGAAATCATAATGAAGAGAAACTACACTTATTGTATTGTACTATGTTTATTTTTTAAAAATCTACATGTAAGTGGACCCATACAGTTCAAACTCATGTTGTTCAAGGGTCAACTTTGATTACAAATGTTAAAAATACTGTGATGGACATCAAAAATCGCATGTCAGTTGGCCACCTTTTGTTATTTTTGCACTAAGCTCAACTCCCTGCTTAAAAGACTGTTCTGGTCTCTCACTAGGCTTGAATCCCAGTATAGTGTGTTGGTAGCTTTGGTATTCTATTTGTTTTCTGTTTGTGTGTGTGTGTGTGTGTGTGTGTGTGTGTGTGTGTGTGTGTGTGTGTGTGTTTTGGGAAGAGTAGCACCTTTTTATTGCAATGTAACATGCATACAGGAAAGTACACAAACTGTAAAAACTTCGATGAGTTTTTCACAAGATGAACACACCGAGGTAACAAGTCTTAAGGTCAAGAAACCACATTTTTACCACCCCAGGAGCTTCTTTCATGCCAGTAACTACCCACCATGGGTAACCACGTCTTGTCTTCCTACACCAGGGAGCACTTCTGTCTCTTTTTAACTCTATATGAAGGGAATCCTAGAATATATACCTTTCGTGTTTGGTTCTTCAACTGAGCGTTGTGTTTGTGAAATTCATTCCTGTTGCATGTTGTTATAATTTTCTCATTCTTATGACTGTACAGTATTTTATTTGTGTGGATATATAATGATTCATTTCTCCATTCTATTCTTGAGGAGCCTTTGGGAAATTTCCCACTTTGGATTATTAGGAACAAAGCTGCTACAATCTTGCATGTGCCTCTTGGCAGACCTATGTACACATTTCTATCCGGTGTATATTTACAGAGTGGATTGCTGAGTTGTAGGTTATGCATTAGTAGTTGCTAACAATAAAGTTTTCCAAAGAGATTGTTATAACATACATTATCTCAGTGGATGAGGGTTCACATCCTTGCCAACACTTGGTGTTGTTTATCGTTTCCATTTTAGTCATTCTGGTAGGTGTGAGGAGATAGTGCATCTGCTTTTTCTTTAAACTTGTGCAAGAGATGGCTCTTACTGCTAGCAGTGCTACTACTAACTACTTAACCTATGTAATACCTGGGGAATTAATGTGATGTAAATTCCTTTAATGGCTCTCCACTGCTTTCAGGATAGGGCTAAAACTATAAACCGTCCCCCCACTATTTTCCCCAAGTGCCTTCACTCAAGTCCCATGGGCATCTGCTCTCCTTGCTTTTTTCCCATGTTTTCCCTTTTCATGCCCTTTCTAAGATTTAGTCTTCCCATTGCTCTTTTCCTACCTAGAACCCTATTCTCTGACATCACTGCCTGATTGACACATATTCTGTCCTCAGGAACAAGCCAAAACTTTGCCTCTTCCAGGAAGCCTGTCCTGACCATCATGAATTAGCTGCTTATACTGTGCCCAAATGGTCAGTGTGCTTGTTCACATCCATCAGACCTGCAAGGGCAAAGACAATTTGTGTTTGTCATAGTGAAAAAGCAGCAAATGTTTGTTGAGTTAATGAATGAATGAACAAATGAGTGCATTAATCTAGGAGATTTGGAAATGGGAGCAAGCAGAGATCTGACTGTTTTATTTATCTAAGAGGAATTTTTAAAAAACAATAATAATATTGATACTCCTCCTCCTCCTCCTCCTAGTATCCTGTGGTTCTTTTTGTTCAACTGGCTTAAGCAAACAGTTGGTTCTGGAAAGCACAACATATTCTTCCTTCAGTTCAATTCCAGTATTGAAAGGATATTGAGAGATACTCCCAGCTTATGCAAAAATGAATTCCTCTAATCCCAGCAGTTACTCAGTAGACCATGGGGGAAGTAATTAAAGCAGGAAACTAATATAACACTACGTTATATGTATTGTGTGTGAACTATACTGGAATTAAGATAAAAAACTTAATAAAAGAGCAAAAGAATCCCCAAAATCAGAAACAAAAATTCCCCAAACCAAACCAAACCAAACCAATTTCCTCTCTGCGTGCCTAGGATGTGGCCTTCATCCTCAGGCTCCAAGATGGCAAGTAGTGTTACAGGATGTTCCAAGCAGCAGGATGAAGGAAGGGACCAGAATATCTTTTTTACCGGATTTCTGTTTACATTCCATTGGCAAGAGTGTAATCCCACAGCCACACTTATATGGGAATACAGGGAGGGAAGGCACATATATTTGTTATATCCTCTTATATAAAAGTAAATTTCAATAACAAATCATTTGTCCATTAGAGAGACATAGTATTAAGCCTTTGCAAGTCCCTCAATTTCTAACAAAAATTGAGGCAGAGAATGGTTACCCCGTTACTGAATGGCCAACTAAAAATGAGAAATTCTAGTCTTTTTCACTATATCATGTGGTTTCTTAATCTCTTATTTGGTAAAATAAATATATGATTTTTCTACCAATAGGTTTAAAAATATGAATTTTTAATGTAATAGTGGAATTGGAAACATACTGTTTTCCCAAGAGAGAAAGAAACTAGATGTGTTCCAAGAGGGGAAAAAAAATTCCCCAAACCAAACAAGTTCTCCACTCTGCATAGAATTTTTACATGTAACTGTATGAAAATGCTTTTGTTCCGTGGGAGACCACCCACTCCACCATGTCTCTCCCGCTAGCATGAGCTCCACAAAGGGAGGGGCCATGTCTTCTTTGTCTCTACATTCCCAAGGCTTGGACCAGTGCCCGGGTCTAATAGATGTCCAATAATCGTTTGAATGAGATAGCATTTATCACCCACACATTGGCTGTCTCTGTGGATTTTGTTTTTGCTATGCAGCAATTTTTGAAGCTGAGCTCAGCACTTTCTTACATTTATAATGAATGAATTGCCTTAGCTTCCAATGTCAGTTTTACTGAGAGCTTTTGAGTGAGAATAGGAAAAAAGCTTACCTTACAGAGTATGAAGCATTTTGTTCCCCATCAAACATGCACTTCTCGTCTGTCTCACTCTCTCTTGGCAGTAAACACTGGATTCCCTCTCTTCAAGAGTAGAGCATCTTCCTTAGGAATCTATGTTTCCCAGGAGTAAGATACGTATCCATGAGAAATGCTTTTTGTTGTACATGCAATGATAGTAGATCATTCCTAGAAATGATGTAATAATCAATTTTGTGGTTAAAAAAACTATTTTTAAAAATTTTTTTCTTAATCCTTTGGACTACATCAATGAGATTGAGTCCAGTTTGCTATTACGTCTTCTTTCTTTTTTTAAATTTTTCTATACCTATCTTTTTCTTGCTTTTTTCTCTTCTCTTTTCTCTTCTCTTCTCTTCTCTTCCCTTCCCTTCCCTTCCCTTCTTTTCTTTTGTATTCTTTTATTTACATTTTTCTTTTAATAAAGACTAAGCAGGACTCAGGCCAGAACCTAGAAGAGGCAGTGGTTTCCAGCTAGACTTTATTCCTTAAATTTTCTCACATTGTATTATTTATTTATTTTATTTTTCAAGATTTTATTTATTTGAGAGAGCATGAGAAGGAGAAGGATCAGAGGGAGAAGCAGACTCCCTGTTGAGTGGGGAGACCACGGGGGGCTTGATCTTGGGATTCCAGGACCATGACCTGAGCCAAAGGCAGATGATTAACTGACTGAGCCACCCAGGTGCTCCTGTATTTATTTTTATAATTACTTTCTATATATGTAAAATTATACTAGCTTTCAGTTCAATGTAGTAAAATAAACCTTTCTTTTAAAATAAAGTTAAATTTAAAAATCAGTCAATTCAAAGAAAAATCATAATTGATGATTGACAACTTTAGAAAAGTAGAAGATGATAGTACTGGGTTTTGGAGAAATGAGACTAGATCGAGTTGGATTTTCTGTTATTGTTGTTAAAAACAGAGAGTCTGGAAGGGTGTAATGGCTAATTTTATATGTCAACTTGGCTAGGCCATCTTACCTAGCTAGATATTTGGTCAAACATTACTCTAGAGGTTTTTAAAGATATTGGTAGACTGAGTAAAACAGCTATCTTCCCTGCTGTGCGGACCTCATCCAATCAGTTGAAGGCCTTGATAGAAAAAGATGGACCTCACCCATGCAAGAAGGAATTCTGTCGGCAGACTTTGGCCTCATACTACTACTCCTCCCTGGGTCTCCCGCGGGCTGGCCTACCCTGAAGATTCTCAATCTGCCAAGTTTCCACAGTCATGTAAGTCAACTCCTTAAAATAAATCTTTCTTACTCTGTCTGTGTCTCTCTTCCTCTTTCTCTCCCTCTTCACCCACACACACCCTCAAACACCCTCTCTTGGTTCTGGTTCTCTGAAGAACTTTGATTAATACCTAGCATTACTTGCATTTTAAATAAGGCTCAAAAGTTAAGTGACTTCCCTTAAACAATAGTATTTAGTAAGTGGCAGGGCAAGGACTCAACCGTGATTCCAAGTCGGTCTACAAGTCTGTCTACAATATCATGTGTAAAACTGTTACAGAAGAAAAAGATGACAAAAATGTCTTCAAATTTTAGTGATGGCCCTAGAAACCCATGAGGATAAGAGGTCAGGAGAAAGCAGGTAAAGCGGGTGTGAAACCCATGTGGCCAAAGAAAGACTCCACTTGGATATCATTCTTCAGAAAGTCCTTAGTGCAAGTATGGTGCACACACACCCTAAACTCGTACTCACAGAGCTTAGGTCTAGGACTGGTTACTTGTATTCTTTTCTTTTCTTTCTTTCTTTCTTTTAAGATTTTAATTATTTATTTGACAGAGAGAGAGAGAGAGAGAGAGAGAGAGAGAGAGAGAGAGGAGAGAGAGAGAGAGAGAGAGAGTAAGAGAGGGGAAGCAAGCAGGGGGAGCAGGAGAAGGAGAAGCAGGCTTCCCACCGAGCAGGGAGCCCGATGCGGGGCTCGATCCCAGGACCCTGAGATCATGACCTGAGCCTAAGGCAGATGCTTAACGACCGAGGAACCCAGGCGTCCCTTCTTTTTCTTTTTTAAAGATTTTATGTTTAAGTAAACTCTACACTTAACGTAGGGCTCAAACTTACAACGCCCAGATCAAGAGTCCTATGCTCTACTGACTGAGCTAGCCAGGTGACCCATCATTCTTAAAAGTTTGTTCATTAGGATACAGCTGGAGCAATTGCTGGTAGATCACCAGCCAATCTGAGTTTATTGCCACCTTGACAGTGTAACAGAGTATCAGAATGGGAGGACAAAATCAGGGTATTTTGATATTTTGAGGTTTTGGAGGCTGGTTTAAGACAGGTCTTTTAGGGTGCCTGGGTATCTTTGTCTTTTAAAGGTCTGCCTTCGGCTCAGGTCATGATCCCAGGGTCCTGGGTTCGAGCCCTGCATTCTCCCTCTGCTGCTCCCCTGGTAGTGCTGTCTCTTTCTTTCTCTCTCTGTGTCAAATAAATAAATAAAAATTAAAAAAAAAAAAGACAGGTCTTTCAATGCATAGGCCTGATTAGGATTGGTGGACATGGTGAGGAAGGGGTTCCCAGGAGGAAGGTTTAGAAGCCTCCAGAGGTATAAACAATCACTTGATACTTTCTATTGAAATATTGATCAGTCTGATGTTCACTTAAATCAGTTTGATTTCAGAAAGCCCCTAACAGGAACAATAAAGTCATTTGTCTCCCTGGACAAGAGTTTCCTGGAGTAGTTGAGTCATGTTGTCAAAGACAGTGATGGCACAATTTGTTTTTGACACTCAGCAACTTTGAAGCATGACTTAGCAGTTTTTACATTCACAAAAACTCATATTGCTGTACAATGTTGATTTTACTGAGAGATTTTTTTTTTCTTTTAGAGAGGGGGTGAGAGGAGGTAGGGGAAGAGGGGGAGAAAAGCCCCAAGCAGACTCCCTTCTGAGCCAGGAGCCTGATGTGGGGCTTGATCTCAAGACCCTGAGATCATAATCTGAGCCAAAATCAATAGTCAAATGCTTAACCAACTGAGCCACCCATGAACCGTTACTGAGAGATTTTTTTTTTAGGGGACAATAGAAGAAAAAGGCTTACCTTGCAGAGTAAAGTCATGTTGATGAAGACAGAATACTAAAGCCATGTCAAGGTAGATAGCATGTGGGTGTACATGGGTTTGGTTCTTAGGACCAAGACTCTTGGTTACAAGTGGCAGAAAACACAACCCAAACAGGATTTTCAGACAAAGGTATTCTGTTGGCTCATGATACTGCAAAGAATCCAAGAGCAGGCATGCTTAGAACCAGGGGCTCACACTATTAGACCATCTGTTATGGATGTATCATTATAGAAAAATATATCATTATTGTGTTTCTCTCAATTTCTCAACTCTGCTGTCTTCCATATCAGGTTCATGCTCAAGCCAACCCCCTCTACCCTTGGGAAACATGGAAAATGATGGAGTGGCGCTATTTTAGAGAGAGAGAGAGAGAGACAGAGAGAGATCAAGAATGTCTGTAGGAAGAGGGGAGTTAAATCAGCCATGCGAATGCCTAGGGAAGGCCTTCTAGGCAGAGGAAAAGGTAAGGGGCAAAGATTTCATGTCAGCAATAAGTCTGAGGTATGTGAAACTGGGAGCAGGCCAGTGTGATTGGAACAGGGCAAGCCAAGCAGAGAAATGAGATGGAGATACTACAAATTAGAAATGAGATCACAGAGAGAAACAAGGGTCAGATTATACAGAGACGTACAAGCCACAGAAAGGAGTTTGGACTTTACTCCATATGGGACAAGACCTTGGAGGGTTTTGGGCAGGGAAGTGACAGGTCTGTCTTATGTTGTAAACCATTCTCTCAGGTGAAGAATTCCCTATAGGGGAATGGAAGCAGGAAACTTGGTTAGGACACAAGGTGAGAGATGAGGGTGGTTGGATGGTAGACCAGCAGGACTTGCTAATGGACCAGATGTAGGGCAAAAAGGAAATAAAGGAGTCAAGGATGGGTCCTAGATTTACAGCCTGGATATATGGATAACCATGTCATTTATAGAGGTGAGGGCACCTGGGGAAGGAGCAGGTTGGGAGTCAGAGCTCTGGACATGGTTACTTTGAAATGCCTGCTAGTCGTGCATGCAATATGTCATGCATGCAACATTACTTTGAAACACCTGCCAGTCATCCAGACTCACTTGGACAAATGAGTCTGAACCCAGAGGACAGACTGAGCTTGGGATTCTTTGGAAGTCAGGAATGTAGATAACAAAAGCATGACTCCAAGAACCAATCCTTGAGGCACTCCAACATACAAAGGTTGGAAGGAGGAGATGAAGCTGTCAAAAGCAACTGGGAAGTAGTGACCTGTAAGGTGAAGCAAACCAGGAGTATGATATCTAGCAGCCAGGTAAAATGAGTATTTCCAGAAAGACTGAGTGATCAACATGTCAAAGGTGCTCAGAGTTTGAGTGAGGCAAGCTCTCAGGGTCCATGCCGGAGTCCAGCTCCAGCAACAGTCAGGGTCCCCGAAGGAAAGGACGGTGTTGGCGATGTGAAATGAGGAGACGGACTCGAATGATGTTTTAGGAGTCTCCCAAAACCTCAGGGCTCGGGGTCCTTTATTTATATCATTGTAACAGAGAATGACCAAAGACACAACCAGGATGTTTATTTACTGATCAAAGGAGCCTTGGTAGATGAGCCTGGTGTTTTCCCAGAGGCTGGATTGATGAGGTCTGCTTTTCTTATCTGTATCATAAGTCTCCTGGAGCCTGCATAGTTTTAACAGAGCTCCCCTCCTGTTCCTTTGTTTTAAGGTCTCACCTAGCTCTGTCTTAAATCACTGGTTTAGTACAGATTTGTTAGTCATTACGTCTTGAGGTAAAAGGCTATTTATCCTGGGGGAGGGACAATATGGCGTCAGACCTTATCTGGCAATATTTCAGGACTCTATCTACGCATGCTTATAGAGGGAGTAAATCATCTATATAGGGAAAAGGTGAATCATACTAAGAGTAAATTTGACTAATGCTTAACAAATCTAACCCATTCTCTCTATTCATAGCACTCCACGTCATTTGAACTGCAAGCCGCTTTTAACTGGAAGGGGGTGATTAATGCTTTACCCACTGCAATTCTCCTTGCCTTGCAGGAGGGTGGCGCCCCATGCCTTGTAGCGGGGGTCCACCGCTTCTACCATGCAGACGGCTCACATCAGGTCCACAAGTGGAAATGAATGCATTACAATTCAGATCTGCAAAACCCATATTTTCTGTGGGCCACTGGCATTGTGCTCTGAAGTCTTCATTCCTGTTAACCCCAGAAGAGGGGGTTAATGAAGTGATTGAAGATTCCTTCCTTTTTTTGGATTTTAGTTCTTTTCTTTGGGGTTTACTCAATCTCTTCAGGGTCAGTATTAAGTTCAAAGATAGAACTGATCATTAGGGTTATTGAGGGGTTTCTCCACCACCTCACTCTCAGAAAGTCTTCTGGGGGCAGGAGGGAGTGTACAGGCAGGGGTGGGGTGGCTAGTTTTTGGTCTTTGCTGGTGTGTGTGGCTCCTGATGGCTGGTTCTTTAGTCTTGTCTCTGCTTCTAAGCCCTCTGCCCTTGTCAGCATCCCAGGCCTCTTCTGGTCCACCTGTGAGGTCTCTCTTCTCAGGATGTGGAGCACAGCAGGTCTGGGTGCTTTTCACTGCCCTCTCAAAATCCCTCAGCCATGGCCACCTCAATATGGATGCCATGCTCAATGAAGGCATTCTCTCAGAATCTTGCCATTTGCCTTAGCAATGATATGTGAGCAAGAATAACTTTTAACTCCAATCCCATGTAGATATTTCTATTGTTCTTCATACCCCTCCACCTTCCCGGGTTTTAATCTTGAGTGGGGCACTCAGGACACTTGCTTCTGACCCCTTTGCCCTATTCTTCTTGTATTTCCTTTTTCTGCATAGAGGCACATCGTATCTGGGGTCTTCCCTCTGGCCTGTGGTGTGATTCTGTGATCTTAGGTGGCCAGACTTGGTTCTTGGTAAGTAGTGGAGAACTTTTCTAATATATAGAAGACTTTCTTTCTTGAAAAAGAAAAAAAAAAGCCCAGTATTTAACACTACTGTGTTTCTGAAAGTCAACTTTGAGAGTCAAGGCTAAGAAATGTATTTTTTTTTTTTTCGGAATGAGTGTTGGAATTTGTCGGAAGTGATTCAATGTTTATGGAAATAGCAACATAGTTTTCTTCTTGACTCTACTAATGTGATGCATTATATTAATGAATGTTCTTATACTGAATCACCGTATACTCTTTTTCTAATGAAGTATCATTGAAACAAAACATTATGTTAGTTTCAGGTGTATAACACAATAATTGGATATTTGTATATATGATGAAATGATCACCACAATAAGTCTAGTTAACTTCCGTTACCATACATAGTTCAAAAAGTTTTTTCCTTTTCTTTTTTTTAAGATTTTATTTATTTATTTGAGAGAGAGAGTGAGAGAGAGAGCACCAGTGTATGAGCTGGGGGGAGGGGCAGAGGGAGCAGAAGACTCCTCACTGAGCAGGGAGCCCAACGTGGGGCCCATGACCTAAGTTGAAGGCAGTGCTTAACTGACTGAGCCATCCAGACACCCCAAAAGTTTGTTTCTTAGGATGATAACTTCTACAATCTTTTCTCTGAGGAATTTTTAAATACACAATATAGTATTATCGATGCTAATCACCCTCTGTACATTACATCGCCATGACTTATTCATTTTATAACTGGGCAGTTTGTACCTCTTGTGTATGAAGTTAATTAGAAATGACTTCTAATTAGCTTTTTTTCCAAAGCAGAGAAATCTATCCATCCATCCATCCATCCATCCGTCCATCCAGTGTGGTATGGAGCCACAGGGCAACATGCTCTGAAGGGAATGAAAAATACGGCTTTGTCATCAGACACACTATTTTAATAACATTATCCCCTTTTTGTCTGGCCTCTTGCAATACCCCTTAGTTCAGTATCTTGAACTTCATTGCTCTTACTTCTCATGTGTTTGTGGCCATATCTGAGCAGTTGCCTCTTGTTCTATACTCCTGTCCTGCCACTCAAAGAATCCATGTGCAGCAGGGCAGACTCCCACTCTCAATTCTGCTGCTGCCTTTGCCAGGCAGACATTGTCAGACAGTCCTGAATTCAAATCGTGTCTCTCCCATCCCCATATGTATGACCATGTGTAAGTTACCTACATGGTCTGAGCCTAACTTTTTATCTCAATTGTAAAATGTGCATAATAATATTGATCTGGAAGGATCATTGTAAATATTGAAAATAAGGAAATTAATAAATATAAGAAACTGGTTATAGAGTTGGTATTCCAAAAAATACAAATGATTAAAAAGTACTTAAAAGAAAATTCAAGTTTCTCATCATAGCCTACGGGTCTGGTGGCGGGGCACTCTCTGTGTCTAATGATTTTTATGCGTAACAAACCAATTCTCCAACACTGATGGGGTGTTGGACAATTCAGTTTGGCTCTGACACTAACTGCCTGGAGTTAACAGACTCAGTAGGACTCATTCTCACAGGACTGCCCACTCTCATTTCAGATGCCAGTAGTAAGTATCAGGTTCGCAAGCTTCCCACACTTCTGTCAAAGTTTGGGTACAAAGCTGAGGGTTCCCAGCCCCCAACTCCCCACCCTCTGACCCCTGGTTCTATAATTTGCTTTTATGATTCACAGAACTCAGGAAAATGCTCTGCTTACTATGACATTTTGCTATAAAGGATGCAAGTGAACAGCTACATGAAGCAGTATGTAGGGCAAGGTCCAAAGGCACTTGCTCACAGGAGCTTCTGTCCTTTGGAGTTGGGGTACATCACTCTGCAACACGGATGTGTTTGCCAATCTGTTAGCTTTCTGAACCCATTGTTTAGGGGTCTTTAAAGAGGTTTCATTACCTAGGCATGATTGATTAGGTCATTGGCCATTAGTGACTGAACTCAATCTCTAGCTCCCCTCTCCTCCCCAGAGGTTAGGGGGGATGGAGCTGAAGGTTGCAACCCTCAAATCCCACAGCTGGCTGTTTCCTCGGACAACTAGCCTTCATCCTGAGGCTGTCTAGGGAGCTTCCCAGAGTCCCCTCATTAGCATAAGCTCAGGTGTGGTTGAAAAGTGCTCATCATGAATAACAAAAGATGCTCCAATCACTCCTGTCTCTCAGAAAATTCCAAAGGTTTTAGGAGCTGTGTGCAGGAACTGGGGACAAAGACCAAATTTTTATTTTTATTTTTATTATTATTATTATTATTATTATTTTCCATCGGCTACCCCTTGGTCTTTGACTACAGATCCTTTGCAGCAAAATGGTCATACCTGTCAGAACATTTACATTTGATGCAACATATATAGCAATACTGCCAGCATGAATATACCTAACAGATTATAAGAAGCCAAGTGGGCTAGAGATAGATTTGAAAAACAACTAATTTGTCCCATAAAGCCATTACATACACTTTCATATTCTTTTTTTATTATGTTCATTTAGCCAGCATATAGTACATCATTAGTGTTTGATGTAGTGTTCAATGATTCATTAGTTGCGTATAATACCCAGGGCTCATCACAACATGTGTCCTCCTTAATACTCATCTTCCGTATTCTTGAAAATTACATACATTTTTCCCTAATCTGCTTAAAAACTTTCCATCCACAAAAACAAGGGTGATACGTGTTTCTGCATAGCACACTGGCACATGGGCCTGCCATTTTATTTTGTTAAAATAAGACTTGATTGCTAATTGGATTGCTCTTTTCTCTCTTGATCCACTGTACTTTGTGCTTATGATAAGCTTGTACAAGACTATTTAGCATAGAAATCAATGGATGGTTAGCTAGATCTATTTCCTCCTCAAGCCAGTCAATTTCTGTAGGTATGTCCTGAAGAGGTCTTGATGTAATCCCCCAATACATTTGATAACCAATGCCAGTGTTATCATAAGACTTATTTACATGATGTAGTTGAAGCTTACCGACACCACCAATATCGCACGATGTTGCAGTGTGGTCATGGTACAATTTGGTGGCCTGAAAAATAGGAGTCCAAAGATACAGTGATGTTACTAGAGTTCCATTTAGTCATTAATGGTTGGTCATATCATTATCATATCATATCATATCATATCATATCATATCATATCATATCACTATCATATCATATGACCAGAATGTCTTCCAGAGTGATCTTACTCAGATTTTCAGGCTGCCATTTGACTTTGTCAGGTTCCAAAAGCAGGGGTGGTCTTGGCAAACACTAGGTTGACACTTCTGGGCATCTGGTGTAACTGTGCTAAGAGATAATACTATTTCCTTGCTCTGAACCTCTCTAGACTGATTAATATAGTATTGTGTTTCCCTTATTGCATAGCTCTCTTATCATTTCTNATCTGGTGTAACTGTGCTAAGAGATAATACTATTTCCTTGCTCTGAACCTCTCTAGACTGATTAATATAGTATTGTGTTTCCCTTATTGCATAGCTCTCTTATCATTTCTTTTTTTTTTTTAAAGATTTTTTATTTATTCATTTGACACAGAAAGAGAGAGATTACAAGTAGGCAGAGAGGCAGGCAGAGAGAGAGGAGAGAGGAGGAAGCAGGCTCCCTGCTGAGCAGAGAGCCCGATGTGGGCCTCGATCCCAGGACCCTGGGATCATGACCTGAGCCGAAGGCAGCGGCCCCAACCCACTGAGCCACCCAGGCGCCCTCTCTTATCATTTCTTTACTCTCAGATATTATTTCTCCTTCTTTCCATATGTTATATATATGTGTGTGTATGTGTGTGTGTTCCTTTTTTAAAAAAGATTTTATTTATTTATTTGACAGAGAGAGAGAGAGATCACAAGTAGGCAGAGAGGCAGGCAGAGGGAGAGGGGGAAGCAGGCTCCCTGCCGAGCAGAGAGCCCAATGCGGGGCTTGATCCCAGGACCCTGAGATCATGACCTGAGCCGAAGGCAGGGGCTTAACCCACTGAGCCATCCAGATGCCCCTATATATATCCTTTTTATCCAAACTCTTTCACCTTTGGAAGAGACATTGGTCCAGATTGATGGCAGCAATACTAGTCCAGCAAGGGCCTCCTCCCAGTCCACTCCCATTCTTATAGGGTACGTTCACACATGTACGCAACTATTGGACTGTCTCAATCAGTAGGCACAACAGTAGCGTTTTCAGTCAACTCCAACTTTCCCAGATGGGGTACAGGCATAGTCTATCCATCAGGTCTTCACAAGTTCTGACATATAGGTTTAAAAATATAGTTATGGCTTCCGATGTAGGAATCATCTCTGCTTCCAGTAACTGCAGTTGGGTCCCCGGTTCTGGAAGCATGGCATCAGGTAGGAAAAAAGAAAGTTTCAGTGACATGGGGAAGAATTGTATAATGACACCAGCATTCTCCCCCATCCCCTTTCCCAGATCCACCAGAAAACTGGAAGAATCTTTCCGGTGGGGACCCTTAGCCCTGCTCATGTTGAGTGTGAGCACATGTTCATGAAATCGAATAAGCCCTTTATGCCTTTATTTCTCCCCCCAGCCCTGTTTCAGACAGCAAATGTTCAACTGCCCATTCCATGCTCTATAAACCACTCCTCTGAGAACGATATGAAGCTTGGTATGCCCATACGATGTGATATCTTTTGACCCACTGTTGGGCACAATGAGCTGTAAAGTGCATCCTTTGGCCTGAAAAAATGTAACTCAGTCACCTAAATTGGTCCAGTATATTGCATTCCAATTCTTTAATGGAAATTTGAACATTTGCATACATTTAGGTATGCAAAGCTCAGTCTGGAGAGTCTATTCTTCTCAGGGGCCATTTATAGTCTCCAGGAGCCGCCAGCATTTGTCCAATGTACCCACTTGCCAGGTATGGATGGGACCTTTCTCCCAGAGAATTTTCCCCATAGCCATTTGCAGCCTGTCTCGTTGGCAGGCAGGACAGTTGTTGGTGTTTGGTGTTTTGCACTCAGAGGGTACAACAGGAATACATGTAGATTCAGCTCATCTCTGTACTGCTATAGCACCACCATATTCTCTCATTTCATGGACCCAGATAGTCACTTCAAGGAAGGTCCACTTGGTGGTTCCAACCATCTTTTGAACCTGGAAAAGAGTTTGGGTTTTTTTTTTTTTTGGTTTGTTCGTTTGTTTATTTATTTATTCATACTATGTTATGTTAGTCACCATACAGTATGTCATTAGTTTTTGATGCAGTGTTCCAAGATTCCTTGTTTACGTATAACACACCAGTGCTCCATGCAATACATGCCCTCCTTAATGCCCACCACCGGGCCAACCCATCTCCCCACCCCCTCCAAACCCTCAGTTTGTTTCTTGAAGTCCACAGTCTCTCATGCTTCGTCTCCCCCTCCGATTTCCCCTCCTTCATTTTTCCCTTCTCCTAATGTCCTCCATGTTATTCCTTATGTTCCACAAGTAACTGAAACCACATGACAATTGGCTTTCTCTGCTTGACTTATTTCACTCAGCATAATCTCCTCCAGTCCCATCCATGTTGATGCAAACCTAGGTACTCATCCTTTCTGACAGCTGAGTAATATCCCATTGTATATATGGACCGCAAACTCAACCATTCTCTTACACCATACACAAAGATAAACTCAAAATGGATGAAAGATCTCGATGTGAGATAGGAATCCATCAAAATCCTAGAGGAGAACATAGGCAGTAACCTCTTCCACATGAGCCACAGCAACTTCTTTCAAGACACGTCTCCAAAGGCAAAGGAAACAAAAGCAAAAATGAACTTTTGGGACTTCATCAAGATAAAAAGCTTCTGCACAGCAAAGGAAACAGTCAACAAAACAAAGAGGCAACCCACAGAAAGGAAGAAGATATTCACAAATGACACTACAGACAAAGGGCTGATATCCAAGATCTATAAAGAACTTCTCAAGCTCAATGCCCAAAAAACAAATAATCAAGTCAAAAAATGGGCAGAAGACATGAACAGACACTTCTCCAATGAAGACATACAAATGGCTAACAGACACATGAAAAAATATTCATCATCATTAGCCGTCAGGGAAATTCAAATCAAAACCACATTGAGATACCACCTTACACCAGTTAGAATGGAAAAAATTGACAAGCCAAGAAACAAGAGATGTTGGAGAGGATGTGGAGAAAGGGGAATCCTCTTACATTGTTGGTGGGAATGCAAGTTGGTGCAGCCACTTTGGAAAACAGTGTGGAGGTTCCTCAAACAATTAAAAATAGAGCTACCCTATGACCTGGCAATTGGAAAAGAGTTCTGATGGGAATCAACATGTCTTAAAGTAAGTATGTAAGTAAGTAAGTATGTTGTCCCCTTAAATTCCCACAGCAATTTCCATAGGTCTGTTCCCTCTATACGCATCCCATTACCAGTCAAGTTTTCCACTGCTCATTTACTTGACCACATGGCCAGCATTAGCCCCTGTCCATGAATTGGTGAAATCTCAAAGACTTTTACTTTTGTTCAATTCTTCCACCTCTGCTATGAAAAGAGAATGCAATTCAGCCAGTTGAGCTGATTTATTCTTACCTTCTTCAAAGTCTTTCCATCTGCTGGTCTTCATGTTGCAGCCTTCCAAATAGGATTCTATTTGTTCTCCTTGGAACTGCCCCATAAATCAAGCGGTTCTTGGTTGGTCAATTGAGTGGTGTTCTTGGGTACTGCCCATGTGATGACAGGTATTGACGGCTTCTGAGGTGGTTCTAAAGTTAGTTGTCAGGAAAAGAGGTTACTGCCCTACACATACAGGTGGGTGCCTCCTCAATTCCCCTGGTAGCATGCTTCTACAGAAACTGTTTCCATTTTATTCTGGAGAACTTCAGGGCCCTACATTCCTTATTTCATCATTTTTAAAGATTTTGTTTATTTATGTGACTGAGAGAGAGCGAGGACAAGCAGGGGGAACAGCAGACAGAGGGAGAGAGAGAGGGAGAAGCTGGCTCCTAGCTGAGCAGGGAGCCCTATGTGGGGCTTGATCCCAGGACCCCGGGATCATGGCCTGAGCTGAAGGCAGACATCTAATGATTGAAGCACCCAGGTGCCCCCCCCCCACATTCCTTATTAGATCGTTTCTCTGACATCACCCAAGACACTATGGGTATCTCAGGTTTCATGGTTATTTCATGCCCCTTAGCCATACAGGCAGTCTCAAATGCCCCAAAAGAAATTAGCAATTGTCTCTCAAGTGCTGAGTATTGGGCATCAGCATGTGGAATTTTCTGGTCCAAAATTCACTTGCTGCCATTGGGAGGCACACACAGGCTTTCACCATAGTCTCCAGGCTGCATGTCCAGTGGCAAACACATCTAAAATTATATCTAAGTGTGGATCATAGGACTTAAGAGCACTGAGGGAGTTATCCCTGTATATAATTGAGATGTGGCTTGCTTTTGTTCAGCTCCCACTCAAACATGGCCTCCTCTCAAGAAGACTGCAGGACTGTATCCTCTTTATCCATCCGTCTGTTGAAGGGCATCTGGGCTCTTTCCACAGTTTGGCTCTTGTGGACATTGCTGCTATGAACATTGGGGTACATATGGCCCTTCTTTTCACTACATCTGTATCTTTGGGGTAAATACCCAGTAGTGTAATTGCCAGGTCATAGGGTAGCTCTATTTTTAATTGTTTGAGGAACCTCCACACTGTTTTCCAAAGTGGCTGCACCAACTTGCATTCCCACCAACAATGTAAGAGGATTCCCCTTTCTCCACATCCTCTCCAACATCTCTTGTTTCTTGGCTTGTCAATTTTTTCCATTCTAACTGGTGTAAGGTGGTATCTCAATGTGGTTTTGATTTGAATTTCCCTGACGGCTAATGATGATGAATATTTTTTCATGTGTCTGTTAGCCATTTGTATGTCTTCATTGGAGAAGTGTCTGTTCATGTCTTCTGCCCATTTTTTGACTTGATTATTTGTTTTTTGGGCATTGAGCTTGAGAAGTTCTTTATAGATCTTGGATATCAGCCCTTTGTCTGTAGTGTCATTTGTGAATATCTTCTTCCTTTCTGTGGGTTGCCTCTTTGTTTTGTTGACTGTTTCCTTTGCTGTGCAGAAGCTTTTTATCTTGATGAAGTCCCAAAAGTTCATTTTTGCTTTTGTTTCCTTTGCCTTTGGAGACGTGTCTTGAAAGAAGTTGCTGTGGCTCATGTGGAAGAGGTTACTGCCTATGTTCTCCTCTAGGATTTTGATGGATTCCTATCTCACATCGAGATCTTTCATCCATTTTGAGTTTATCTTTGTGTATGGTGTAAGAGAATGGTTGAGTTTGCGGTCCATATATACAATGGGATATTACTCAGCTGTCAGAAAGGATGAGTACCTAGGTTTGCATCAACATGGATGGGACTGGAGGAGATTATGCTGAGTGAAATAAGTCAAGCAGAGAAAGCCAATTGTCATGTGGTTTCAGTTACTTGTGGAACATAAGGAATAACATGGAGGACATTAGGAGAAGGGAAAAATGAAGGAGGGGAAATCGGAAGGGGAGACGAAGCATGAGAGACTGTGGACTTCAAGAAACAAACTGAGGGTTTGGAGGGGGTGGGGAGATGGGTTGTCCTGGTGGTGGGTATTAAGGAGGGCATGTATTGCATGGAGCACTGGCGTGTTATACGTAAACAAGGAATCTTGGAACACTGCATCAAAAACTAATGATGTATTGTATGATGACTAACTTAACACAATTACAAAAAAAAGAAGTCTTCAGGAGCTGGCAATATTTCCCGAATTAGAATATGCATTCTCCAAAATCTAGATAAACCAACCAAATGCAGCGCTCCTTGTTTTGGGGGCGGGGAAGGTGGTGGAGAGGCGGTAATAAGTAACAGTAGTATTTTCAGTCATTTGTGAAATGTCCTGGGTGGCTTCTACCCAGATTGTTCTTAAGAATGTTACTGGTTGGGTGGGTCCTTCAATCTTTATTGGATTTATTAACCTTCCTTGGTTGTTCAGGTGAGTCACTATAGCATTCAAGTCAGTCCTAGCTTGCTCTTAGGTTTCCAGTATTATCATAAGGTCATCAATATAGTATATTATTACACTTGGGACCTACATCAAATCTAAACACTTTCTGACCAAATTAGGACAGGAAATTAGCTGGTAGATTCAAATTACCCCCTGGCAGTAAAGTAGATGTAAATTCTGATTCTTCCCACATGAGGGCGAAGTTCCACGGGTTCTCTTTAGAGACTGAAACAGGAGAAAGCTTTTGCAAGATCAGTACTGGAGAATTCTATGATCTGTTTTACTCACAACACTTCTGACACCAAATGTGTGTTTTTTCTCCCCTCCACATCAGCCAATTCTCCTACTTTCTGGACACAAATTAGCTGTCCTACAGTTCAGTTCAGTTCTGATGCTAACCACTAAGAGTAAATCTCAGACTCCACAGCTTTTAAGGGCTCAGCCATCATTTGAGATGCTGGTCGAAAGTATCAGGTCCCCACGTCACCCACATTGTGTCCAGCTTGGCTACAAGGTCAAACAAATCCCCACCCTCAGATTTATTTGTTAGAATGACTCACAGAAATCAGAAAAATGCAATGCTTACTAACAGATTTTATTACAAAGGATGTGATAGGTTTCAGGACACAGTAGTCCAAAATATGGCACGTTGGTATCCTGAATATCTTAAACTGAAGGAGTTTGAGAAAAGAGCAGAAACAGGAAAGTCACTCTGCCCAGCCACACCACCTTGCTCTTCCTCCCTGAAAGCAGGAGAGATCCCATGTGAAAGGAATCCTTCCTCTACCAGGAAGAAGGGAGACATACGCATTATCAGAGGCAGGGAATTTAGGGCTGAATAGGCTGTATAAACAAACTTTGTTAATTCTCAGTATTTACTACCTCTGGTCCAAACTCCTCTGCCTTGCAATTCTTCACAACTGTATTATTTCTTTGTCTAAAAGGTGTAGCAGTTTCTGCATAGGTCACTTCTTTGGGTCCTCGTTCTCTTGTGAAGGTTCCCATATACATGTAAAAATTTAACATAACTTGCCTACTTTTCTTCCATTAATCTGTCTTTGTCAGTTTAATTTTCAGACCCAACTAGGACTTTAAGTGGGGCGGGGGAACTTTTTCCTCCCCTACAGATACAATGAACATCCAGATGAAGAGGTACATGGGTGAGGTCTGAAAGTATCCCGAGCTCATGAGCCCACGAGTTCCATGAACTTGGGGTGTGCCAACCTCCTGGCACATGGATGTGTTTGCAGACTTGGAGCCTCCCCAAATCCCATTGTTTAGGGGTTTTTACAGAGATTCATCATGTAGACATGATTGATTAAACCACCGGACATTAGTCATTAAACTCAGTATCCAGTACCTCTCTCATCCAGGGTTTTGGGGGCGGAGTTCCTCTGGCAAGTAGTTCCCATCCTGAAACTCCCAAGGAGCCCTCCAAGAGTCACCTCATTAGTTTAAACAGGTGTGGTGGAAAGCGGCTTGTTCTGAATAACAAAATACATGCCTGTCACCTCTATCACTCAGGAAATCCCAAGGACTTCAGGAGCTCTGTGCCAACAGTGAAGGACAAAGACCAAATATATAATTGTTGTTTTATTATTATTATTATTACTGTTATTCTACAGCCTCTTTTCCACCACCTCCTTGGTGAATATGCCAAGAATATTTGCTACCAGAGGCTCAGTTCATGCTCTTTCCTCTTTCCTAAAGAGTCATATGGCCAAGTTCCCACATTTCTCTGTGGTCTCTGCTTGGAGGTCAACTTCTCAGGATGCCATTCCAGCCATCCAGACTCCCTTTCCCCTCACTCTGCTGTGTTTGTCTTCGTCACACTTACCACTGCCTGACATTGTTATATTTACTTTTTTTTAAAAAGATTTTATTTATTTATTTGACACACAGAGAGAGATTACAAGTAGGCAGAGAGGCAGGCAGAGAGACAAGGAGAGGTGGAAGCAGGCTCCCTGCTGAGCAGAGAGCTTTATGCGGGCCTCTATCCCAGGACCCTGAGATCATGACCTGAGCAGAAGGCAGAGGCTTTAACCCACTGAGCCACCCAGGCACCCTATATTTACTTTTTTATTCATTCTTTTTTTCTCAAAAACTTTATAAGGGTAGGGACTTTGTTTTCTCCAATGTGAATCCATAGCATCTTGATTAGCTCTTGATACATGGTAGGAATTCAAGAAACATTAGTTGAATGGAACAAAGAATGATTTTGCCTAGGTCAGACAGAGGGATGGTCTTTGGGTCAAATGTCCTGCTTGATGAGTACTGGGATTGAGGCAAAGTACAGCTTTCCAAACTTGCACTTCACAGTTGTGGGGATGCAAGCTAGGAGATCTTTCCCATTCCTTTCCCTTCTCTTTTGTCTGGGAAGGCAGAGCTGTAATGGGTCTTTCTCACTCCAGATTAGCCAACTGCCCAAAGCGCAGCAGGAAATTTCAACCTGAGCCCTGCCTTCCCTTGGGAAGAGTTCTCTCCCTGCGATCTCTGTGAATTAGAACCTAGAAAGAAGAGACAATGCATACTTGATAAGTATGCAAATAGAAAAATAAATGAATGGATAAATGAATGAATGAATGAATGAGTGAATGAATGAGTACATGGTTGGAAGACACCGCAAAACCCAATACACAAAGGTCAATCCATCTGTAGTATTTGCCAGAACAGGTGATTCAGGCTCCATTCTTCTATCTTCAAGTTTTCCACTAGTTCAGGTCTCTCCATACCTCGTTTTATTATGAACATTTTCAAATATTCGAGCAATTGAAAGAATATACAATGAACTCATTGTACACAGAAACCTTCCCCCCAGATTGAACAAAAGTTAACATTCCATCATATTTACATTCTTTCTTTCTCTTTCCTTACTCTTTCTATTTTTTCTCTATCCCTTCCTTTACTCCCTCCCTTCCTTCTACTTAAAAAAAATTTTTTTAATTGACCTGTAGATACTATGATACTTTGCCCTTAAATATTCCAGCAAGTATTTCCTGGGAAAATACCACACCTAAGAATATTAACAATAATTCTATAATCTGATCTAAAATATGGAGTATCTTAAAACTTCTCCATGTGTCTCAAGAATATCTTTTATAGTTTTTTTTCTCTCTCTCTGTCTTTTTGAAGCAGGATCTCATCAAGTATCATACATTGCCTTTTGGTCATATCTCTTTTGCCTATTTTAATCTAAAGCAGTTCCTCCCAGATTTCTTATTCTTACCATTTTTAAAAAATAATCTAGCCCAGCTGTCTTTAAGGATATGCTACATTCTTGGTTTGTCTGGTGTCATTTAGGTTGTTCCTTTAGTCCCTGTATTTCTTGCAGTCCTGACGAAGTATAGACACTTGATTAGATTCATATTAAATACTTTTACCCAGAATACTTATGTTTTCTACAGCTGCTATAACAAATTATTAAATTTAATGGCTTAAAACAACACAAATTCATTATCCTATAGTTCTGTAGGTTAGAAGTTGCTGCATAGGTCTCACTGGCTAAAATTAAGGTGTTGGGGCGCCTGGGTGGCTCAGTGGGTTAAAGCCTCTGCCTTCAGCTCAGGTCATGATCTCAGGGTCCTGGGATCGAGGCCCGCATCGGGCTCCCTGCTCGGCGGGGAGCCTGCTTCCTCCTCTCTCTCTGCCTGTCTCTTTGCCTACTTGTGATCTGATCTCTTTCTGTGTCAAATAAATAAATAAAATCTTAAAAAAAAATAAAATTAAGGTGTTGGATGGGCTGCATTCCTTTTCAGAAGCTCTAGGAGAGAATTTGTTTCTTGGCCTTTTTCATCTCCTAGAGGTTGACCACCTTCCTTGATTATGGCCCCCTTTGCCACCTTCAAACCCAGCAACATTGCGTCCCCCTGGTCATTCTTCTGTAGTCACATCTTCCTCAGAAAATTCTCCTCTTTTAAGGAGTCATGTGATTAGATTAGGCTTACCTGGATATTCAGGGTGATAATTTAATATGCAAAACTCCTTTTGCCATATAAGATAACACATGCGCAGATTCCAGGAATTAGAACATAGACTTCTTTTGTGGGAAACAGGACCATATCTATTGCAACTTCATAGGTGATACTTTGGGTGTAATCATATCAAGAGTCCCATTAAGAAACTGCCCTACTAGTGAAACTAAGTATCACAGCGTTCAAAAGTGAATTGAAGAGGGGAGCAGTTAGCAAAGCTGTGTGCCTCAGAAGTATCTGGGTGGGCAAGGGAGGGGATAAAAAAATGTAGCTGCCAGAACCTTACCCCAGAGATTTTGATTCATTAGGTCAGGACTGGTGGCTGCCATATTAGGTCTTACTTCCTCTTGCAGAAGTGGGTGAATCACAGTTGCCCAAGTGTGAGGCCGAGTGTTGGAGGAAACGGGTGAGAGATAACAGGTGGAAGCTCACTTTCTTGATCTCCTTCTGAGGTCTGGCCTCTGAAGGACATGTAGTTAGTGGAGTCATTTCCCAGTTTATCAATAGTCACCAGCAAGAAAGAACATGCAAATCTTTGAGTCAAAATCAGTGAGTTTCCTCAGGGAAATGATTACGGACAGATTTCCTTCCTTGGGAGACAGCATAATTATTCATCCAGGGTATNCCCAGGACCCTGAGATCATGACCTGAGCTGAAGGCAGAGGCTTTAACCCACTGAGCCACCCAGGTGCCAACAATCAAATGTTTATAAAGATAAGCCTCCTTCCCTAGTTCTTCTTGTCAGAAATAGTTGCTGTTATCAATTTGTTGTGTATCCATCCAGAAATACATTATGTTTACACAGCACATTTATATAGACATGCCTATATCTTTCTTATACAAATGAGACCATCTTGTACACACACCATTCCCTAGTTTGCCTGGACCCCACTTCATTTCAGCACATAGAATCTATTGCATTCCTTTTATTTTATCTATCTATCTATCTATCTATCTATCCATCCATCCATCTAGTATTATTTTTTTTAAGGGCCCCAATGTGGGGTCTGAACCCATGACCCTGAGATCAAGACCTGAGCCAAGATCAGTCACATGTTCAACCAACTGAGCTACCCAGGAGTCCCTATTGCATTCCTTTTTAAACTGCATACCTTGCATGGGTGACTAGGACTTCTCATACCACTTCTTTATTAATGTTCTTTTAGGTTCTTTCCAGATTTTGCTAACACAACCCTGATGTAATGACTAATCTTGTATAAATGGCACTTCCCACACATGTGAGCCTATTTTAGACAAATATCCAGAAAGGGATTTCCTGGGGAAAGGGTTTGTTCATTTAAAAAGTTTAATTATTTATTGCCAAAGAGGTTGTGGCCATTATACTACCACCAACAGAGGTTGAGAATGTCTATTTCAAAACATCCTCTTTCGTAACCACTTTCAGGCAACTGGAGTCTCAAACTGGAGTCTATTTTAAGAGATGCCAGTTGCTTACGGCCCAGGCTTATGAGGGTGGGGTAAGAGCACCAGTCTAATAATCGGAGCAAATAATTCCTAGTCCTGGCTCTCTAATTCCCTAAAAGACCTTAGACCAGTTACTTACCCTCTCTGGTACCTAGGTCTCTCATCTGATGACAAGACATTTGAACTACGGAAATATTGACTCCATGATCCCAAATTGGGGCTCCCATCTGATATGGCAACTGTCATTCAACACAATGTGCGTATAAAGCAGCTCAGCCAGTACACTCTGATCAAGTCCCGTTATGAGCCAGTTTCATGTGCTAGGTGCCCTGTGAGATACAAAAGATAAAGCGTGAGCCTTGACCTTTTAAGAATCATAGCTAGCAGACCTTAAGGAAGTAGTGAACTACAAATGACAGCATACAACCCGGTGTCATATTGGGTGGCATGGACTATAGGGCTGAGATTGTTCAGAGGAGGGAGGCCTGACACCACACGTTTGGTATTAGCACGGGATTCATAGAAAGGTGCCATTTCCCTAAGGTAAAATTTTACCAGGCAAGGATGGTAGAAGGGAACCCGGGGGCATATGGTGTTATGAAAGCCCAAGTCACATAATTAAATAGCACACTGGAGCTTGAGGAAAGCCCCCATGCCAAATGCAGTTGTACCTTATCACTTGTTTGCACAATCACTGAGAAATGGAAGTGAACTCTAACCCCCCACTACCAACATTCCTTCCATAATATTTCCTGTATCAGGTGACGGCCACTTTTTTCTTTCAGTTTGGTTAAACCCTCAAATCACCTTTCATTCCTCCTGTTCGTTACCCGTGTCCAGGCAATCACCAAATGCTATTCAACAACTGTATTTTCAAAAGAGATCCGAAACCCAAGTCCTTCTCTCTACCTTCATCGCTCCCACCTTTTGTCCGGGACCACCAGCATCTCTCAACTGGACTGCTGGGAACACGTCTTACCTGGTTTTCTGACTCCCTGCATGTCACTCTCGGCACAGAGGTAGAGTGATCTTGTTAAAATGAAAGTCAGATCATGTCACTCTGATGTCCTCCTATGGCACCCAGTGTGAAAGTCAGTCTTTATAATGACCTACAAGGTCCTACAAGATGTGAGTTGCCCCTCCTGTCTCTCCCCAGGCTTCATATCTGTGATTCTCTCCCCTTCATTCACCCCTTCCTTTCTGTTGCTCTGGGCACACTCTAGCCTCAGAGCTAGGTCACTGGTCACTCCCTCCACCTAGAAAACTCTTCCCTAAGAGAACAGCAAGCTCATACCCTTGCTACCTTCTCAAGCAGTCCTACTCTATACTCCTAACCCTCTTTATTATGTTCTGCTTTTTCTCACAGCACTTATTGTACTATATAATAAAATTATTATTTTCTTACATTTATTGTTTATTGCCTGGTTCCCTCCAGTGCCTGCCCCACTGGAATGTCAGCTCCACGAGGGCAGGGATTTATGTCTGATGGCTGCACTACCTTAATGTGGTGCCTAGCTCATAGAAGGACTCAACATATATTTGTTGAAGGAATGAATAAATAAATCATGGATTTTTCTGATGAGCTGTCATGAAGACAAAATGGGGTGGACGTTCACCATCAAAATGGGTGTTTTTCTCTTGGCCTGTTTCTGTCCTCTGATAATAAAATTAGTATATCCTATTCTGATTCTCGACGGGATGTCAGCCTATCCATTATGGAGTAAGAGAGGGGGAAAAGCAGAATGGTTACACCAAGAGCTTCACTTCCTGGCTCTGTCACTTACTGCTTGTGTAAGTCACTCTCCCAGGACCTCATTTTCCTGTCTGAAAATTGGGGGCAATGACACAAACCACCGAAGGAGAGATTAAATAAAATAATGTAAAATAATTTTAGTAGGATGCCTGCCGTTTTGTAAGTACTCAAGAGATCTTAATCAGTGATAGGTAACAGACATCATGTCCTCTACCAGAATGATCTTCAAGAAGGCCGCCAAAGATAGATGAAGCTCCTGGCTCCAGGGACATTCCCGGCAGAAGGGGTGGAGGTGGCGCGGGCAGTCACGCTTTGGGGGCCCTAACCCACGAACCCTCTTCCCACTGTCCTCTCATTGAACCACCTAATTTCCTCTTCTGTGAAGTCGCCTCCCCGTGACAATTTTTGCCAGCGAAAAGGAAAAAACCAGTTTGGGTCTTAGGGGGGGAAAAAAACCTAGTTCAAAGTCAACCTTATAAGCAATGCCCTACCTGTGGGTGGTTCCCTGCTTCTCCTTCCCCTCCCAACCCCTCCCGCAGGAATTAAGGAACCTCGCTTTTTAAGGAAAAAGAGGCCATCAAAAGGCTTGGGAAGGGCAAGAAGACGGCGAGAGCGGGCACGCCGAGGCTCGGGAGGGTATGCGAGGGAGCGCGCGAGCGCAGGTAGTGCAGGTGCGGCCGCAAGAGCGCTAGCATCCTGCCCAGCCCGTCCCCGCAGGCGCAGGGGCGAGCCTGGGAGCAGGTGAGGGCGGCCCGCGCGCTGATTGGCTGGCGCGCGTGGGGCGACATCAGGCGGTGGGGCGGGAGCCCGGCGCGGG
>LNAC01000334.1:996228-1036968 GCA_002007465.1 Ailurus styani
GAGCCCGGCGCGGGAGGGGTGGGGTGGGAGGGCCTGCGGCGCCTATGGCCGGCAGCGCGGCCCTTTCCCGGTTTCCCTTACTGTCCCGGTGCGATGTACCGGGCGTGTGAGCCATCAAGCCCCGCCGCTGCCAAGCGGGTGACTAAGTCGACTTGGTGGGAAAGGAAAGTGAGTTTAGAAAGAATGCCAAAGGCCTCCAGAGGGAACTAGCCCCGATCCCGCCACCTCCCCCCCATAAAAAAAAGGCATTTTATTGGCCACTGTGTTATTTAACACGCCCGCCTATTGGACTCTCACCACAATCCTAAAAAGTAAGGATCTGAAGAAGCTCAGAATTGCCCACCCACTAGACTCAGCAAGTGATGGAGTCAGGCTTCCAGCCCTCAGTTCTTTGCCTCCAAAAGGACTGAATCGCTATCCTGTAATTTTTTTTTTTTAAGATTTTATTTATTTGACAGAGAGCAAAAGATCACAAGTAGGCAGAGAGGCAGGCAGAGAGAGAGGAGGAAGCAGGCTCCCTGCTGAGCAGAGAGCCCAATGTGGGTCTGGATCCCAGGACCCTGAGACCATGACCTGAGCCAAAGGCAGAGGCTTTAACCACTGAGCCACCCAGGCGCCCAATTTTTTTTTTTTAAGGACTATAAGTTGCCATTAATAGAGCATCTTCTTTTAAAACTAAAAAATAATTGACATGTAGTACTATATTAGTTTTGTATGCACAACATAGCAATTCCATATAATTATGATGATATATCACAAATAATGATCACAAGTCTAGTTAACATCTATCATCATATATAGTTCAATTTTTTTTTCCTGTCATGAGAACTTTTAAGATCTGTTAAGCATCTTCTCATTTGTCTTAGATTTGCTTAGGGACTTGAAATTGATTTCCCATATTGTGGGTGGTGACAAGAAGCTCCCACAGACCTCAGCCTCACCCGCAGAAAACCACACCCTGGATCCTTCTACCCAGATCCCCTTCTCTAGAATTCTTTATCTCAGTGAATTAGCAAGTCAGAAATTTAGAAGGGGTTCTCATTCCCCACCCCCCCAGACTCTTCTGGGGGCTGAAAGTGTGCTCTCTAAAAGGGCCATGTCAGGGCGCCTGGGTGGCTCAGTGGGTTAAAGCCGCTGCCTTCGGCTCAGGTCATGATCCCAGGGTCCTGGGATCGAGGCCCGCATTGGGCTCTCTGCTCAGCAGGGAGCCTGCTTCCTCCTCTCTCCTCTCTCTCTGCCTACTTGTAATCTCTCTGTGTCAAATGAATAAATAAAATCTTTAAAAAAAAAAAAAGGCCATGTCAGCCAGCTCACCCTTCTTTATGCCTTTGGGGGGCTTTCTTTGGCTGGAAAGACCCTCCCGCTCTCCTCTTCCAGCTTGTTGCTCACCTCCCTGAGCCTGGACTCCACCCCTGCTGAACAAATCAGGCCCACCCAATCCTTACCAGGGCCTTCTGGGCAGGATGTGACCCTGCCCTCCTGACTGCCAGGCATAGTGGTCTCAAATAGTCTGGCCTCAGGACCCCTTTATTCCCTTAAAAATGACTGAGAACCTCCAAAACTTTTGTTTCTGTAGTAAGAACTATTAATATTTCTGTATTAGAAATTAAAACTGAGAAAACGTAAAACCATTATTTTAAAACAGTAATAAACCCATAACATAACAGAAGCATATTTTAAAAAAATACCTGTAGTTTCCAAAACAAAAAATAATTAGAAGAGTGGCATTGTTTTACATTTTTGCCGATCTTAATGGAAGCCAGCTGGTTTCACCTATCTTCTGCTGTGTTCCATATGTCCTGATGTTACCATAGGGTCTGGAAACTTCCACTGTCCCTTCTTCAGGAAGTGAGTGAAAAAGGCAAATAACATCTTAATATATTGGAGCAATAGTTTTGACTTTGTGAATTCCCGGAAGGGTTTCAGGGACTTTCCAGACTCTTCAGGCTATAGTGAAACAGAGAGTTATTTTTAGAATGTTTGACCTTGGTTTTTTTAAGTTTTTATTTTAATTCCAGTTAGTTAACAGACAGTGTTATGTTAGTTTTAGGTATACAATATAGTGATTCAACACTTCCATACATCATCATCTGGTGCCCTCCTTAATCCCCATCACCTATTTCACCCATCCCTGCACCCACTTCCCGTCTGGTAACCATCAGTTTGTTCTTTACAGTTAACAGTCTCTTTCTTGGTTTCTCTCTCTCTCTTTTTCCCCTTTGCTCATTTTCTTGTTTCTTAAATTCCACATATGGGTGAAATGGTATGATATTTGTCTTTCTTTGATTGACTTATTTCACTTAGAATGATACTCGCTAGCTCCATCCGTGTCATTGTTGCAAATGGCAAGATTTCATTCTTTTTTATGGCTGAATAAAATGCCAGCAGATTAGAATCCAGCAGAATAGAAGATGGAAAATAAAAACCAAAGGCATGTTTTTTTCTCTTTCCTATGGCTTTCCCCACAGGGAAACACTATGAACAGTGTCTTGGGGTTCCCACCCACCATTTGTAGGCCTAGACCAGCAAATCTACCTCTTCCCCATTAAAATAGGTCTATTTATATATATTTTATATGTATCGGTGGACATGATTCATTTAAATGGTCAGTTGACGGGCCTGGACTGCTTCCACATCTTGGCTATTGTAGATAATGCTGCTGTAAACACCAGGGCGCACGCATCCCCTCGAATCAGTGTTTTTGTATTCTTTGGGTAAGTACCAGTAGTGCGATTGCTGGGCGGTAGGGTAGGTACAAGTGCCTCTGCCATCGGGCCACCTGTCACCCCTCACCTGTCTTCTCGGAAACTTCTCCTCTTCCCCTTCCCCTTTCCCTCCTTCTCCCTCTCCCTCCCTTCTTTCTTTTCTTCCCTCTCTCCTCCAACTTCTCTCCTCACCTTTCCCCAGTCTCTGTTCTCCCCTTTCTCAACTGCCTGTCTCTTTTCCCCTTCCCCCTAGTTACTTCTCTTCCCTCCTCTTCTCTCCCCCTCCCCTTTCTCCCTCCCTCTTCCTCTCTGACTCCCTCAAGGGGTCCAGGGTCCAGCTGTAGAAACAAGCAGAGTTAGCTCATCATGATTGACCTGGTTTCCTGGCAACTTGTTCCATTCCCAAATCCTTTTCTTGAATCCCTGACCCATGTCCTCTGACCCAGGTGCTACTCTCAGGCCTAGGGAAACACAGGTAAAAAACCACTATCCCCAACCTATACTGGCAGGACTGTAAGGAGTCAGTCAACTATTCAAAAAAACTAATGAGCACCTACTATAGTCTAGACACCAGGTGGCTCCAGGGATGAAATGGGCTTTCCTCTGCCCTTAGGGAGCTGGGAGCAGGTAGATAGCTGCCTTTGGGAGCAACATAACAAAGGTGGAGGGGCACTGGGGGTTCTGAGGGGACCACTGCTCAACTCTCCTGGAGGGGTCGGGAGTCAACAGAGGAGTTACCAAGAGCTTGGAACTATGTGTTCAAGAGGAGTTCACGCCGTTGGGTGGGTTCCCCCATCCACTCCCAGTGGGAGCATAAATTAGAATGCTATTTGAAGGTGGGGAGTTGACACAATCCACCAAAGGGACACTGCGAGTATCCTCTGACCGAGGTCTCTGCCCTGTAGGATTTTTGTCTATGGATTTCTTCCTAAAAGCCTACCCGGAGACATGTGCAGTTGTGTTCACTGTAGCTTTGTTTGTTGCAGAGAAAGCACAGGAAAAAACCCACGGGGCTGGGTTCAAGAAAAGAATGTGCTAGAATGACTGCAGCCCATAAAGAAGCAGGTTTGTTTATGTTGCTATGGAAAAATAACCAAGATATATTCTTCAGTGGAAAAAACAAGATGCAAAACTGTGTAAATCATCATCCTGTTTCTCTAAATAATTTTAATGGGGGAGGAGGTAGATTTGCTGGTCTATGCATATAAATCAAGTGGTGGTGGGGAAGCCTAAGAGACTGTTCATAGAGGTTCCCTGTGGGGAAAGCCATAGGAAAGAGGAAAAAAAATGCTTTCCGTTTTTATTTTGCATCTTCTATTCTGCTGGAATCTGTCTGACCATGTGTGATTATGTCCTTCCCAATTTCATATGTTGAAGTCGTAGCCTTTTAGTACCTGAAAACATGACTGTGTTTAGGTGGGATCTTGCAAGAGGTGATTTAATCAAAATGAGGTCATATGGGTGGGCTATGATCCAACATAAATGTTCTTTTTATAAGAAGAGGAAACTAGGGATGTTTGGCTGGCTCAGTCAGTGGAGCTGCTACTCTTGATCTCGGGGTTGTGGGTTCGAGCCCCGCGTTGGGTGTTGAGATTACCTGAAAAATAAAATCTATTAAAAAAAAGAAGAAGAGGAGGAGCCTGGGAACCAGATATGCATACCAGACACAGAAAAGAGGTGACCATCGAAAGCCAAAGAGAGAGGCCTTAGAAGAAACCAACCCTGCCAACAGGGTTGATCAACCCTTGATCTTGGACTTCCAGCCTCTAGAATGTGAGACAATAAAATTCTGTGGTTTAAACCCTTTAGTCTATGGTACTTTGTATGGCAGCCTGAGTGGACTCATCTACCATGTGACTGTTCTACCTCTGATGGATGTTTTTGATATATATTTATGATATATATTTACTTTTAAGATATATATGTATGTATATATAGGTATATAAATATATTTTATTAAAATATTAATTATTATTTATTGTTATTTATTACTTTATATTATCATAAAATATTCTATCCATATTATTATATATATAATACATATTCTATATTATTTTATATAATATAGAAAATAGTATAAAATATAAAATTATATTATTTTATAATAAATTATTATTTAATTTATTATCATTCAATTTATTATTTTTGATCTATCAAAATAATTTATTATTTTATTATTTATTTATTTATTTATTAATCCAAGTCTATTATTAATTATTAATTATTTTCAATCGACTTATTTTTAATTTACTTTATTTATTATTGATTATTTAATTTATTATTCATTATAAATTTATCATTTATTTATTATTTTAATTTAGTATTTATTATTCATTTAATTTATTATTAATTAATCACAATTAATCGTTATTTATTATTTATTAACTATTATAATGAATAGTATTTAAAATAATATATTAAAGTCAGTGGAGGCTTTTTTTTAAACATCTCTGCATGACAAGAAATCCTAGTAAGTGTTATGTTGGAAAATGAACTGTGCATAGCCTGGTTTGGAGATGGGGAAGATGGGAGGGGAGCAGAGGGAGGGTGGTAAGAAAAAGCACAGAAGTTCAAGGTCCTGGGGTTCTGGTGTGGTGGGAGTGTTCAGGGGGTGGAGGAGCTACGTCCATGTCTTAATGAGTTCTGAGCCTGTGGAAGTTGCTCAGGGGTAGGACTGGTGGGACTTTGGGCTCTAGAGGGGTTTGGTCTTGACCCTGAAGTTGGTGAGGACTGGGGGAGGGTATCCTGCAGGGAACAACGGTGTAAGCTCCCTATTGCGTGGAAAGAACATGGAAAGGGACAAGAGGAATGGCAAACACCAGACAGGAATCTGATGTGGAAGTTCCAAGAGGTCACAGCAAGCCAGAACTTTCGCAGTGTAATGGGCAGGACTCTGGAGCCAGACTGCTGGGTTTGAATCCAGCTCTACCACTTAGTAGCTGTGTGATCTTAGACCAGTTGTTTAATCTCTCTGTGCCCCAAATCTTAGCTGCAGGGCAGGGATAATGAGAGTGGTGGGCTGTTGTGAGGAGTGACTGGATTTAATGTATGCCAACAACTTGTAAGAGTGTCTGGGTGTGGTAAGTGCTCTCCTGTGTCTGGGTTTGCTCTGTTGTTGCCACCTTACCCAGGGCTGAACACATGGTGCATGATATATGCCTGCTCCATTCTCGTGGGGTGAGGGAGAAAGCATGCAGTCCCAGGTTGCTGGCTCACATTAGGTAAGTGAAGTGGCTGTCCCAAGTCCACACACAATTAGAAAGGTGATGGGATGGAATGTGAATCCATATCTGTCTCCAAAACCTGCACTTTTAACATCTACACTATGTAACCCAGCCCAGGGCCTGATACTTAGTAGGACCTCAATGAGTGGTTTCTAGGTGAGTTGACTAAAATGAAGTGCATGAGGTAAATGACTCCCTCAGGGTCACACAGCTCATCAGTAGCAGCTGGGAATAGAACCTGGCCTTCTAGTCCCACAACCAAATCTAAATATGCTAGAAAGTAGGGAGGTTAAGGTACACCTGGATGACTCAGTCATTTAAGCTTCCAACTCTTGATTTCAACTCAGGTCATGATCTCAGGGTCGTGGGATTGAGCGCTGTGTGGGCTCTGTGCTCAGTGGGAAGTTTGCTTGAGATTCTGTCTCTCTCCCTCTGTCCCCGCACTCTCGGTCTCTCTCTCCCTCTCAAATCAATCAATAAATCTTAAAAAAAAAAAAAGTGGGGAGGTCTTACTAGTTGTGTGGATATAGAACTGAGCCCAAGATCAATCACTCGGAAATACTTTGTTGAAGGTACAAGCGCTGAGGCCAAGGCTCGCACAGCTTGGGGTCATTGAACCTCAAAATTGCAACCAGGGCAGGTCCTAGACTCTAAACTGAGACAAGCTCTTAGGAGGTACTGGTGAAAAACTGATGTTCATGACATTTGGGAAAATAAAACAAACTGACACATAGTGGGATAAGGAACCTGAGGTTCATGCTCAGAGATGTCTGTGGAGTTGAGCCTCCCTAAATGATCAAGATGTGGTGTTGTACTGCATCAGAAGTGGGTTGTGGGATCTGCTAGCTGGAGCTTGATTCTCTGCTACCCTGTGAGTTTTGTGACATTTCATTCCAGCAGCATTACTGATGAGCCTTGCTGTAGATAAAACTTAGTAATATACGAGTCACCACAAGTCACTAACTTGACGATGTTCGCCGTTCAGCCCCGACATGAGGGAGGTGAAGAAATCAGGCTTCAGGAGCCTGACAGGTCTAGCTTTAGAGCCCAGCTCCATTATTTTCAAGCCCATCATTTTCAGGACACTCAGCTTCTTTAAACCTTGTTTGCCCCTCTGTGAATGAGAATAGGAAAGACTCAGTAAAGACATCTGACTCTCAATTATACTAATAGAAATTAGGATTACTTTAACTTTCCCGAAAGATAGAAAAAAACGAAACACATGTCTCTTCAACCATTGAAGTAGGTATTGTCTGGACACTAGAGCTCATATGCCCCACTGACAGGTAAGTACATGCTTCAGCCTTCACTAAAAGCTTAAATATTCTTTTTTTGGTTGTCTGTTTTATGGCCTGCCATGCCTCCTTTGAATTAAGAAACTAGAGATGTACATAATCTATTTTCAAGCACAAAGGATTCCAATTTCATAGGTTGGACGTTATGAGATGATAGAAAATACGTAAATTTGTCTCTGTCCCAGTTCCTGGCAAGAACTCCCGAGACCCTTGTAATTTCCCAAGGGATTAGAATACTAGGAGCATCTTCTGTTCTTTTGTCTTTGACCCAGTCCCTGACACAGAGTTCCTAAACCCCTTGGAATTTCCTGGGTGACAAGAGGGTCTTTTGTTCTAATGAGGTGACTCTTGGTGGGCTCCTGGATGAGGCTGGTCACCAGGAAGACCAAACCAGGATTAGAAGCCCCACCCCCATTCACCGGTGAGCGGAGAGGGTAGAAGTGGGGGTGACGGTGAATTATGCCCCCATGATGAAGCCTCCATAAAAATCCCCAAAATACGGTGTTCCCAGAGCTTTCAGGAGGGTGACATACCCCAGCTCCACTGGGACAGAATCACCTGCACTTGAGACCCTCCCAGACCTCATCCTGTGTGAAGTTTCTTTATCTGGTGTTTCATCTGGGTCCTTTATCATATCCTTTAAGAAACTTGTAAACTATTTTTCTGAGTTCTATGAGCTGCTCTAGCAAATAAATGGAACACAGAAGAGGCTCATGGGAACCTCTGATTTGCAGCCAAACGGGACAGAAGTTGTGAGTACCTCCAGACCTACTCCTTGTGATTGGTGTGAAGGAGGTGAGAGCTGTCTTTTGGCATTGAGCCCTTGCCTGTGGGATCAGATGCTATCTCTGAGGTCAGAGGGGAGTGAAGTTGTAGGGCAACCAGCTGATGTGGCAGAATTGCTTGGTGGGGAGAATCCCCACATCGTTGTGAGTGTGGTATTGGTATCAGAAAAAAGGAGAAACATAGTGGACGGTGGGGGTGGTGGAGAGTGGGTTTTCTCACACAGAACTTCATGCTCCTTGACTTGTGTTACAGACACCTTAACTGAAGAAAGGCTGTAGGATTTTATGGAAAGAATATACTTGGCTTTGGATTCTGACAAGGGGCACTACTGAGAAACCCTTACTAGTGTTAATTCTGTTTTAGGACCTGTCAAATTGTCAGTGACTCACCTTTGTGCCCCAGGCCTTGCCTTTAAGGTGTTAATCCTAACAGAAGTTTCAGGACACCCAAAGGCTGGGAGTAGTCAGAAACTCTTTGTCCCCATCCAAGGTGGAGCTAAGCAATGTTCAAATGTTGCCCACGCCACTTCCAGCCCTCAGCCCAAGGCAGCTGTTTTGAAATGTAGGTTCTATTTTTATGCACATACAGTGAGGCCCACAGACCAGAAGATGACTGCCATTGAAAAAGTAGTTTTTTACTCACAGTTCCCAAGAGAAGGGGGCACATCACACCATTCGAGGCCACACAGGGAAGCACCAGGGTGGTTCAAGAGGCAGAAAGAGAGAGAAAGGAACACATTGCAAGAACCTGTATTGAGGTTTGTGCAGAAACAATGGGCAAGGCAGGTTAAGCAGGCTTAGAAATGGCCTAGTCTGAATAATTCAGCAGGCTTTGGATTGTAGAGGCTGTCCTGAGTTACCTGTTGTCTGGCCCTAGGGTGATTAGAGCATACTAATATTGGCCTGGAGCCTAACAGCCCTGTGAGAAACTGATAGGGATGTTTGGGGGTATGGGCTTTGGATTGGTTGGTTTGCATGTGAAAGGAGCTCTTGCTGGTGGCTCCTTTAATGCTTGTAGAAATTGGCTAGCCATGGGAGGGGGAGTCAGCAAGACTCCAAGATGTCAAAACATCAGAAGATGTAGAAAGTAAAGAACATGATTGGTACAGTAGGGCAGTGACCTTGGCTCTGTGATGCCCCCAGAGCAGTTGGTCTGCAAAGCACAGCCAAGCTCTGCAACCTTGAGCAACTGACTGAAGGTACGAGATGTCCTGAGTCCTGTTATGTTCTCCCTGGGCCAGAGTCCCAGCTCTCCTACTTCATTTGCAGTGCAGAACAGCAGGGGTGCGCGCTTACTCTCAGAAACAGAGGACTCAGCCAGAACGGCCTCCCCAACAAGAAGCCTTGGAGCAAGAACTCCTGCAGGCAGTGCATTTTCTCCTTCCACTTAGCCATTTGGTTCTTGTTTGTTTTACAGGAAAAGGACATACAGAAGTTGGGTGGACTTGTTTCAAGTTTCATGAATTCTATTTGTTTCCTGAGGGGAGGAGCTGTCACTCGTGCCCTCTGTCTGTCCTGTGCACCTCTCCCTGTCACCACTGCCCTGTTCTCAACTGAGCCCTGACCCCGTCTGGAGCCAGGAGAGACAGAACCTTGCTCATACTTGGCCTGATGGGAAGGGCTTTATTATGGGCCCTTCTTTAGGGCCAGGGGAGACATTAGGAAGCCTGACTGAAGCGAGAACAGGAGCCCTATTCAAGGCATTACACACGTGGAACTTCTCCTTCCCTGGCAGGTGCTAGAGATGAGGCAGAGTCCAGCCAGCAGTTTAGCATCTGGGATAAGTGGTGGGAAAAGGATCCCAACATCATTTGGTGAGTGGACATTAATCATTAGTACGGTATGTCACTCAATCAGCATTGTTTTGTTTATGCATATATTTTAAAATATGAACAATATGTACTAATTGCTTTAGCATTACTAGAAAGAACATTTACAAATATTCACCATTTAGTTTTTATTTGGAGCATAAATTCTACCTATCTAGTTATGGCATCATGAGCTGAGTTTTTACAGAGCATCTGTGAGGGAGAAAGGTCAGTAGGATTCCCAAGTTGGAGCTTCTGTCTCCTTCTCCAAGCCCCTTGGAATTCTAGCACCTGTGTGCAGAAGCAGAGAAAGTCACAAACCCTCAGGTTCCCTGGGGAGGCCTGTGGACCCTTCTGGAGGCCAGGCTGGCCCCAGAGTTCTAAGTGACAGGGAAGAGCCAACAGGAAGAGGGGAGAGTGCCTGATGGGGAGTGAGATGAGGCCAGGCACAAGTAAATGACTGGCTTTGTCTTCTCAGAGCCCCCTGAGAGAGAGTTAGGTAACAGATCGGCTGAAGCCACCTTTTTAAAATTTTATTTATTTATTTGACAGAGAGAGAGAGATCACAAGTAGGCAGAGAGGCAGGCAGAGAGAGAGGAGGAAGCAGGCTCCCCGCTGAGCAGGCAGCCTGATGCTGGCCTTGATCCCAGGACCCTAAGATCATGACCTGAGCTGAAGGCAGAGGCTTTAACCCACTGAGCCACCCAGACGCCCTGGCTGAAGCCACTATTATCTTGGCCATGAAGAGGGTCAGAAAAGGCAACTAGGAAGACAGAAAGCTGATGATGATTTTTACCACCTGTTTCCTCTTCTAAAGATGGTGAGTCCTAAGGAGGGTTGATCACTTGCCTGGAACTGTGCTGTGTGCCAGACGGCAAACTCTGAGAGGCTCAGAGAGAGAAAGAGAGTTAAATCGCTTTGGAAAAGAGAAGGAAGAGCTTTAGGAGTATGGGGGAAGGGAGGGCTTGGAGCCCTGGAACAAAGAAGTAAGGCCACTGTGGCCAAAGCATGAGTCAGGGGAAGAAGAAAGTCCTTGGATAGGGATTTCAATACGTTCTGCTATGTGGCATGTGCTGGATCACTCTTTTCAGTCTCTCCATGACATCTTCAGTAAAATGAAGATCCCTCCTTCTTGGCATGTTTCAGGTTTATTTTTTGGGGAATACATCTAAGTGTTGTGTCTTACTGTGAGGCAGGCCCCAGGGTGAGAACAGAAGACTCTCAGGGACATGCTCATTTCTACTTCTTTGGTCAAAGCAAGTCCAGTGGCCACGTCCAAGCTCAAGGTTTATTAATTCTATGGGTTTCCTATGAGAAAATGTCTGTCTCACCCACCAACACTGGAAAGGCCTCTACAGTCAGGTCATCCTTACTCATCCCTGCCTCTGGTGCCTAGCGCAGTGCTGGGTACAGAGTAGGTACTCAATTTGGGTATATTGCATGAAAATATTTCTGAGGATTTTCTTTATCTTTCCATTGCCACCACCCTAAGTCTAGTTTGGGCCTGGACTATTCTAGTGTTTTTTTCCACAGCTCCCATCTTTCCAGGCTCTCCCACTGCAAACGTACCCTGCATGCTATCACCACTGAACTCCAACATCACCTTGACTGTAGTTTTCACTAACTTATCAAACTTTAGCACTTCTATCCAATACTCCTTAGAAATCTTCAAGGGCTTCCCATTGCCTAGAATCACATCTACATAACTCAGGTGTGTGGAAAGCTCTTGCAAAACATTCCAAGTGATACAGTTGTGAGTTACCTGTGGTAGTTAGTCACTATTCTTTCCAGTTTTCTCTCACCCAGACACACAGTGAGACAGCATTTTCCTGCCTCTCAAGCTTGGGTGTGGCCACTGGCTTTGCTTTGACCCAAGAAGTGGAAGTGAGTATGTTACTGGGTGCAGTCTTTAAAAAGTTGTGCCTGCTTTGCCACAGTCTTCTTTTCCAGGAGTAAAGTGACCCCGGCACACCCTCAGCCCATACCCTGGGGTGAGAACCTCACAGAGGAGACCCCCGGGACTGATCTGAGACAAGCATATGGCAGGAATTGCTCTTCCCACTTACAAAACAGGAACCCTTACTACCTCATATGACAGGAGGGAAGTGGGAGGGAGGCTACATAATTTGCCCAGGTCGCTCTGCTATTCAGGGGTAGAAAAAAGATCTCCCCACTTCCAGTGGGGAGATCCCATCGCCCCAGCTGGTCCCTCCAGGAAGACATGTGAGTAGAGTGAAAGGCACAGAAGCTTTGTAGTTAGACTGACCTGGTTCGAATACCAACTTGGGTGTTTACCAAGGAGTCTCAGTTGGCAAAAACAACAGTCTTTCTTGTAAGTTTATGGAAAGGGTGAAATAAGTTAGGGTGGGGAGTCCTGGCAGGCATATGTAGGGACTTGGTGTAGGTCAGTTAGCCTTGTTTCTTTCCCAGTTTGGCTGTCCTCTTGAACCCTGGATTGACCACACCCACTGTCACCTCTGAGGTCTTGCTCAAAGTGAACGCTCTGGCTTTAACACCCCCCCCACCCCCACAGCTCTTCCCCACACCCATCTCAGAGTCTAGCCGAAGTCCCCACTTCTCTACACTGTCTCCTCCTGCATTCCTGCTCACACATTCCCACCTCCAGCACCTGACATTTAATCAGCCAAGATGGATTTAACTGTTATGGTGGTGAGAAACTGATCTCCCTAATTATACCAGACATACCTTGAGGGCATTGGCTAGCCTCAGATTCCTGCATGCCTCCTGCAGCTGGACCTGGCCCCAGCCCTGTCTTTTATTGGCTGAGTGTCTCTGGGCACCTCCGTTGCATCGTTGTGCCTAGTCCCTCCCTTAGACATGTGGGGAGTCCCTGGAGGGGCTCTGAAGACTCTGCCACCCATGACCACCAAGTGAGTAAATTCAACTGGGCTGAGTCTACAAATAGGAAGTGACCCCCAGGAATGGGTTGGCTTTCCTGAGCACCTCTATGAACCAGGCATTTTATCCAGTGCCTTGCATTATCTCTAGTTGTCAGAAGGACCCTAGGTCATGGGATATTTATAGCTGAACACAAATTTTGGAGATATTTGGTAACTTAATTGGTGATAATCAGTTGAGAATGATTTCTTATTAATAACCTGATATTTGTGGGTCAAGGACTGCACTAGCGATTCAGAGAGGTGAATAAGGTAGACATGATCCCTGGTTTCATGGAACTCACAGACCAGTTGACAAGACATCGAATGATTCTGCCAACCTTCCCCCTGAGGCACATTCTTGTGTCATTATATTCCACATATGAGAAGCACTAGAGGAATTGCAACTATCTCTAATTCAGCCCCTTTAATAAACTGTCACCAGGTAATTTTATAGACACTATGTCATTTACTTCTTAAAACATCCAGAAGAAGGGGTATTCTTTTTTTTTTTTTCTTTTTATTTANTTTATAGACACTATGTCATTTACTTCTTAAAACATCCAGAAGAAGGGGTATTCTTTTTTTTTAATTTTTTTTCTTTTTATTTATTTATTTCACAGAGGGAGAGAGATCACAAGGAGGCAGAGAGGCAGGCAGAGAGAGAGAGAGGAGGAAGCAGGCTCCCCGCTGAGCAGGCAGCCTGATGCCCGGCTTGATCCCAGTACCCTGAGATCATGACCTGAGCAGAAGGCAGAGGCTTTAACCCACTGAGCCACTCAGGCGCCCGAGAAGGAGTATTCTTATTTTTCACTGATGTTCTCTAAGTATGTAGCTCAGTGTGTGGCACACTGCAGGGGACAATTTTAATTGAATAAATTTCCATTTTATAGGTGAAGTTCATGGGGGCTTTGCCCAGACCAATGGGGAACATGAAGCTGGGACCAAGGAATGAGTGCATTTTGCTCCTTTATGTTACTTCTCAAAAGAAATACTTGCTCTTTGCTTTCCCTTGTTTACCCACACCTTCTTCCCGAAATGACCACATTTCTTGTTTTGTCTTTCAGCGTGTTCTCAGCCAATCACCATGCATGTGACTTTCTTGTTTGATGTGGCCAGTTGTGGGTCCAGACAGGAGGCATGAACTATGGAGGCCATGATCTTGGAGACCTGGATCACGTGGAACTCCTTCCTCAGCTCTCTTTGCAAGTGGCCAAACCTTTAGTTGTTCTGGGAGATAACTTCAGCCAAAAACCTAAAGAAATGCCTTGAGAAAGAAACTGACTCCCAGTCCTCCAAGGTAAAAGTGAAACAACACAATCAGAGTAGATTCTTATAAGCCAAATCAAATGAACTAATAAAAATCAGTGCTATTAAAATGTTCAGTTCATCTAAACACAAAGATGATTGGTTTCTGGCCTTTCTGATTCTATTCCCACAACTCTCACCAGAGGTCTTCATCCTGGCGGTTTTGTTTATAGGTGTGTATATGTAAAGTAAATCTTCAAGATTTCCTCACTATAAACCGTTATCTTGCTCAAGATGTCTGGAGTTCTGTTGGATGAGTTTCTATTTGAACCTTAGCCTTCTCATGTGAGTTGTAGGGAGAAGCATCTTCTCCTCTGATCTTATAATGTGAATAATGACCCAGCCAGGCACTCAGTCATTCATTTGCTCAGCAAGCATTGACTGAATACAGCCATGTGCCAGACATTGTGCCTGGCACAGCAAATATAGAACTCCCAGCCTAGCAGTGGGGTTTGGGGGTCTGGACAAATAATCAGACAAGGAGTGTAGAAGGTGTTTGGCCCTGATCCCTCCAGGTATGGGCTCCATCAGTGATCTTCCTTCTTTTGAAGTATGATCAGCTTGTCCTTCTTCTTTGTCTCTCCTTCTCTACCAGCTCTTTTTCAAAGCTGATTTCATACCATAAAACTCCACTGACCTGGTGGTCCTCCTAGGTATCGTTCTACTTTTCTCTCTCTCCATCCAGACTTGTAAGCAGAAGAATCTATATTCTAGTGCCCACCACTTCATCTTCATTTCATTCCTTAATCCATGGCAATCCATCCACCAAAGACACCCATGACTTACTTCCAGCAGACAGTTGCTCTTATATTTTTCTTTCTAGTGTATTTAATAGTGTTGATCCTCTAGCCTCTGCTCTTGGAAGCTTCATTCTCCTGGCTCTCTTTGTCTTCTCTGGTCTTTCTCTTTGTCTCTCTCCCTTATAGCGGTTCTCCTCCTCCTTCCTCTCAGTGTTGATACTCCCAGACAACTTGGCCTTTTTCTCTGGGGACACCCTCTCCCTAGGACATCTTATCCACTCTCATGGTTTTAACGTAGAATTTACCTACTGACAGCTTTGATATCTAAATCTCTGAACAAAGACCAATCAATATCTGAATTCAAATCAGAACATATGCTAGGTATCTACCTTTTGATGTCCCATGTCAACTTAAATTCAACTTGTCCCAAATGAAATTTAGTCACCCAAGAGAATTGGCTCTTGTCTTCACTAAGAGCCATCAATGTCTGTATTTTTCTGTTTAAAATCAAAGCTGATGGGCGCCTGGGTGGCTCAGTGGGTTAAAGCCTCTGCTTTTGGCTCAGGTCATGATCTCAGCGTCCTGGGATCGAGGCCCGCATCGGGCTCTCTGCTCAGCAGGGAGCCTGCTTCCTCCTCTCCCTGTCTCTCTGCCTGCCTCTCTGCCTACTTGTAATCTCTCTCTCTGTGTCAAATAAGTAAATAAAATCTTTAAAAAAAAAAATAAAATCAAAGCTGAACCTTCTTCTTTCGTTTCTATCTGTGCCCTTCTCTAGCTCCTTATCATCTCTCGCCTGGGTATATTCCATCTCATTCTATCTCTATCCATTTCTTTCTATCTCTTATTCCTCACCATCTCTCACCTTGGCCTTTCTTTTACATGATCCAGCAGGTCTCCTTAGCTCATGCCTAACTGCCTGCAGCCCTGTCCACTGAATTACTGCCATAGAGGTCTTTGTGAAAACCCATATCTGACCAAGTTGCCTCCCTACTCCAAACCCTTCAGTGGCACCCATCACTAATGGGATAAAAAAATGAACTTAACCTGGAAGTACTGGGTGGTCTCCATTTGCCCTTCCAGATCCACTTGTTAACTTTCTCTACCTTCCTCTGACCTAGGAGACTGACCTTATAGACTGGTTCAGCTGGGCTCATATATCCTCTGGCCTCTGCTTGGGTTTGGCCATTGGGAGGCACTAGAAGGATGTCAGGAGACAGAAGGAGAAAGAGGCTGGGATATTCTCCTGCTTCCCTCTGGACCCAGCCAGGTTCTCCCGCCAAAGGCTCCAGTTCTAGTGGTGGGGGAGTGGGGTCTCTAGGGTTGAAGCCAAAGCCACTATTTTCTCTTGGGCTCTAGTAACAGCTTCTACTTTTGCTCCTTTTGGCCTACGGGGAGTGGGGCTGCTTGGCTCAGAGTTGCTAGCCCAGGTGTCCCACCACCCCTTGGTGGTTTCCCTCAATGCTGCCTATATCCTTGTAATATTCCCTTCATTAAACTTGGTTTAGTCGCCCTGCATCTCGTACCTATTTCCTGCAGCACTCACTCAACTGGTGACAAATGAGACTTTCTGAAGCCCAACCACTGCTTGATCTCCCCAGTTCCATCCTCAGGCATTGTACCCCAGCAACATCGTGCTGCCTGGGGTTCTCTGTGGAGCCATGCTTTCCCTCACCACCACGCCATTGCCCATGTTAATCCTCTAAGTCCTAGGGCATCACCTCATCCTAGAAAGCTTCTGTCTGTCCCAAGCTGGGTTTAGGGTTCTGTGTGTTTTCATTGTATTTATCACCTCCTTATTAAACTCCTCTTTTATTTTGTCACTTAAGAGCATCCAATTAAATGACAGATGACTTGGGTTCAAACCCGGATCCTATTTTGATTTTCCCCTCTGAAAAACAAAAGTCACTACCTCATAGGACTGCAGTGTTGGTTAAGTGAAGTAATGCATGCTGAATGCATAAGGCAGTGCTGCACATGTAGAAACATTCAGTGACTGTGTGCTTTTAGTCATCGCCTGCCTCTTGTTCTTGATAATAAGCTCTAGGAATAAAAGGATCTTTTCTTATTCAACTTTCATCCCCCAAATGCAATTTAATAACTATTATAGAGTGGCTGCTCAATGAATAAGTATTGAAAGAAAGAAGGAATAAAAGATGGAAAGAAGAAGGAAAGAAGTAAGGAGAAAGGGAGGGATGCCAGGCCCGAGGGAAACACCAGGGGCAGCAGAAGACAAGAAAAAGAGTCTTTCATTGGCTGGGGATGGGAAAGGAGTGGAGGGCAGGAGGGAACATTAGAAAAGTACCCGGTTGGTCACAAGTGCAGTGGAGGGGGGGGGGAAGGGCACTCCAGGCAGAAACAAGCATGTGCAATAGGCAAAGGCAATTGACTTGTGAGGGAACAGGGCACCCTGGAAAGGGAAAGTGGTTGGATTCTGTTGGACAAGGGCATCAAGCAAGAGCTGAAGGTCGTGAGTAGAGGAGAGACTGGCAAGGCAGGTGGAGCCTGGAGCACTCCTGCCTGCTACACTAAATTTGGATTGTGTTCTGAAGGCTATGGGGAGCCACTGAGGAGTTTGAAGCAAGAGAATGACCTGACCAGATGGGCTACCCACCACCCTTTCCCATCTCTGAACATCCCATGTCCAGCAAACAACACTTTCCCAGCATCATCTCTCCCAGCTGGCATCATCATCAACAGCTGACATCTTTGACACTTGTCACATCCAGGGTGACTATTGAGAGAAAGAACCTTGGAGTTGGACAGATCTAGGTTCTAGGTTATTGGACTTACTGAAGCCTCACTTTTCTCCCCTGTAAAATGGGCACAAGATACTGTGCCTTCCTGAAGGAGATGTTACAAGGTAATGTGTGTAAGGCTCTTCTTGCTCTACCGATGGCCGCTGCTTTTCCTGATGTTCGTGTTCTGGCCACAGGGCTTGGCTGTCTTGGCTGCAGCACCAGCCCCTGTGAGATGCTCCTGGTGAATCAGAGCAACTTCAGTCATCTGTAGGAGGCCCTCCAAGTCCCTGTCAGACTCTGGAATGTGAAGAGCTTCAGGCTGTTTTTCATCAGAAGTGGTCAAGATTGCCTAAGTTTCTTTTTATCTGTCTGAGTGAAGAAAATTGTACTTAAGCTCTGGGAACAGATAGCTACCAATATCCTCAAACAGTAGCCAAGGGATGATTGCCTTCCTAGTTTGAGTTTGTTTTGTGCGTTTGGCAGCATGTAGAACAGATGTGAGAAAATACACAGCTCCAGCTTGCTTCTCAACTCTCCATTTCTTTTTAATATTTTAAGAGATAGAGAGAAAGCACATAAGCCTGGGGAGGGGGAGGGGCAAAAGGAGAGGGAGAAGCAGTCTCCACACCGAGAAGGGAGCCTGACTTGGGGTTCAAGCCCAGGATCTTGGAAACATGACTGAGCCGAAAGCAGACACTTAACCAGTTTAGCCCCCTGGGCACCTGCCAACTGTCTTTCATTTTACACAGATTTTTAAAAGTCCATATAGTCTTGAGAATCAAGAAGCCATTCTTGTATACTCTTCTTAAAGAACCTAGCTCACAGGATGTCCCCTAGCTTTTTAACTTGACTTCTAAGGAGACAAGGCAGCATCCTGACAGTGGGTGGGGTAACATATCACCTGACACCTTCTTATCCTACTGAAAATGTCAACTCCAAACTCACATTCCGATGTCACAACTCTTCTTGATTTTTTAGAAGTTAATTACTTCTTTTATTGAAAAGAATAGTACTATAAGCCATATGAAATTATTGTTTCATGGGTCAAAAATGGCAGAATGTTGGGAATTTCCTATGGTTTAGATTAATACAAAGTTTAGTGAAAACATTTGAAAAGTACAAAGGGTAAATATTTGTCTCCTATTCTAATTGCCCGCTTCCTCTCCCCAAAGACAACAACTATCACTAGTGACTTAAGAGACAATCGTATACAATTTGAGAAATATTTTACACACATATTAATTAATAAACATACAGAAGAATGACATACATGCTTTTTATTGCTCTAGCTGCATCTCTTAGAAATCATTCCAACTAACTCATTGATGTTTTTAACCAGTGCCTATGGATATGAAGGTTGTTTCCAGTGTTTTGCTGTTATAAAACAATGCTGTAACAAATGTCCTCACACACACATCCTTGGTTTGTGCGAGTATATGTGGCATAAATCTCTGAAAAGGAAACTATTAGGCTAAAGAGCTTGTGATTTAAAATTTTGAGAAATATTGACAAATTCCCCTCAAAATGGGTTATAAAATTTACATTCTCTCCAATAGCACGTCTTTCTTGCTCTATAGTTTATACTTTATACTTGTCAATTTCATGTTTTCCTTCATGATTGCAGATATTTTTGGCCCATAAATAGCTTTTTTTTTTTAAAAAAAAGGTTTTTTTAATTTATTTGAGACAGAGCGAGCACAAGTGGAGGGAGGAGCAGAGGGAGAGGGAGAAGCAGACCCCCTGCTGAGCAGGGAGCCCAACGTGGGGCTCTATCCTGGGATCCTGAGATCATGACCTGAGCTGAAGGCAAACGCCTAACCGACTGAGCCACCCACTGCCCCCATAAAAAGCTAAACTAAAGCAGCAATGCTCCGAGTGCTGGTCATTGGCCTGTTGGCTCTGAGACCCATCCCCATCATTTCCCATGGTGCTTGGTATGGGGGTGAAGGGATGGAGGGGGTGAAGAAAACTCATTTCTGACTTCCTTGCCCACTGGCTTGTTAGGATTGGGTAGCGGAGTAGGAGGAAAAAAGCCAGGACCCTGTTCCGTTTCTCTGTTTCTGCTGGCATTCCCAGTAGCCACTGACTCTAGTCCCCTTCAGGGTCTCAGCTCCAGCTCTGTGGCCCGGCTCCTGGGCTCACTGCATCTTGTTTGTCTTTTTAGCTTTTCCAATATCTTTGTAACTGGTTCCCCATCTAAATCCCCCCTAATTATCTGCTTTAGTCTTATATGTTTGATTCCTACCCCCCACCCACCCTTAACCAGTCTCTGAACTGGGATACTCAGAGTTGACAGAGGTGAGGAGAAATGGCCATGTTTTTATCCTCTTGGTGGGAACGGAAACTGTTGTAAAATTTTTTTGGCAGGCAGTTTGGCAATGTGTTCCAAGAGTTTTAAAAATGAGTGTGCTCTTGCCCTATCTTTTAGAGATAAATGTTGAAATATTTATGAATAAAATGATGTATGTCTGTGATTTACTTCTAAATAATTTGGGGGTAAGATAATTGGGACACTGTGTAGATCAAATGAGATTGGCCACAAGTTGATAGTTGTTTAAACTGGGTGAAGGATACTTAGACATTTGTTACACTAGTCTCTTTACTTACAAATGTATGAATTTTTCAGTAATAAAAAGTATCTTTCAAAAGCCAAATCTTAGACCTTGCAATCTACCCTCTAGGAATTTATCCTAAAGAGAACAAATTCCTAAATGTTAAAAAAAAGATTTATCTTTCAAGACTGTTTTCAACAGCATTCTTTAAAATAAACAACTGGCAACAATCTAATTTTGCAACAGTGGGAGGGTCTAATCATAATTTCAACATATCACATACTGCAAGCTGTTTAAACTTAAAAAGGATGTTGCAAAAACAAGTGTATTGCCAAAGATGTTATGATGTTTTTTGTTCGTAATGATTTAAGTAAAAAACAAACAAGTTATAAAAGCATGAGATACTATAAACCAATTAAATATGTTTTTACCTATGTCTAAGGGAGGGTGTGAGGGACCCACACCCAGGTATGATCAGTGTTGTCTCTTCATGGATGGGTCTGCGTTCTTTCTTAACTTGTGTGCACTTTTGTTCATTTGTTGCAGTTCTTATTACATACTACTTTTGAATTACCAAAAGTGACTAGCACATTCTTTCTGCCTCACCCCCTCTTTTCCTTCTTTTAATGGTCCTTTTTGAATGAACACTACCCTCGGTTGAAGGTGCATGTATTGGGTTTAGGAGATGAAGGGGGTCACACCTTAGCTTCTTTCTAGCGAATGACAATTATCTCTTAACCTTTGCCCAGAGGGCTTGGGAGAAAATGAGCAGTTTGGGGACAGAGGGGGGTGAGCAAGTGCAAGAGCAAAGTGGGTGTGAAGGGAGATGGGGGTGGCCATATTGCTTTCCACACTTGGCTGACACCTGTGATGGGGAATGTGGGGGAGAGGATGTGGATGACAGAGAGAGGCATTGCCTGGCATGGCCCCTTCCTATGCCCCCAGCTCTCCTGGGCTTGTCCCCTCCTACATGCCTCTGTCTATTGGATTACTGGTCCCCCTCCTGGGATTGGCCTCAGTTTTACCTTTGCCTGCCCTTCAGCACAAGATACCTCTTTTTGAGGGATGGTCCCTTCTTGATATCTGCCATTCCATCTGCTGACCCATTTTTGGACATGTGGTCTAATAATAAGGTTAAAGAACCAAGAACTAACCTATGTGCCAGAAAGACTACAAGGAGCTTCATAAACACCATTGCCTTAAATCACCAACACTGCAAAGGTGATAACATCGCCCTGTTCAACAGCCAAGAAGCTGAAAGAATCAGAGGAGTGAATTGACTTGCCCAAGGCTCCCTAGGCACTGGGGTGGGGATGAGGGCAGGGGGTAGAAGTGGTTTAAGCCCAGGTTTTTGCTCTTTCTGATACTTGGTAGTTGCCTTCATGTCTGTAGTTACACCTCGGAGCATGGGTTCTGAAGCAGGCAGCCTGGGGAGATTCCAGGCTCTGACCCTGGCAAGTGATGAACCTCCCTGCACCCCTGGTTCTCTATACATAGAATAGTCTTGATAATAGGACGGTCATGAAATGAGATCATGCAGGGAAAGCATGGTAAACAGTGCCCAGCTGAGCAGATCGCAACCTTAACTACACATCACAATCAACTCCAGAGCTTGAAAAATCCCTGAGCTATTCAGCCCCATGATTCTGATGTCATTGGTATGGGAGCAGCCTGGGCAGTGAGCGTTTCTAAAGCTTCCCAGGTGATTCTAACCTCCAGCTAAGGTTGGGAATCACTGCCCCTAGCATCCAGGAAGAACCCAATAAAGGTCCTGTCTGGTCCTCACACCTTGGCCCTGCCTGATTCCCAGAGTCTGAGGGTTCCAGCCTCAAGCTGGACAACAGCGGTATCTATTCTGGGGTGGCCCATCTGGGTTCTTGGACTCCTGCTTTTGCCAAACCCCATCCTGCCCTGGCATTACCAGTACTTAGAGAAAATCCCATGCCCAGTTCCAGGAAAGGCAATTCCAGAGCGATTATGCTGGAAGGAGTGGGTGCAGAAGGTTTTCAGGCTCAAGGCACCCTAGAGGTTCTGGGAACCCTCCTGTGGTAGAGCAGACCCACCCTGGCTGGTCTCACTGGGGGCTGTCACTTGACACTGGAAGCTAGTTCTGACAGCATACAGTATAAAAATGCCATTGCCGAGTCACATGGCACAGGTGGTCAGATTCCAGAGTCAGTGCCTGCTTTGTAAAAATGGATTTTAATCGAAATTGCCTTTATGGCCTTCCTTTGGTTGAATGCCAGAACAAGTCATTGGTTTGCACTTAAAACTGAAATAAAATGCATAATTCTAAATACTGGGAGATGACTGAGCGACGGCACACTTGCATCTTCCATGTTGCATGTAGCTCGCTGTGGAGCAGGGCAGAAGGAGTTGTCTGCTGCATTCATACCTCTGCACTTCTCTCTCCACCCTGGCCCTCAGCAGAACACCTGCTGTTGAATGAACCGGGCAAACTGAGAATGTGCTACAACTTCTCCATTGTCTAGTGGGGGTGATTTTGTCTGCAGAACACCTAGGACCCTGACACCTAAAGGCCTGCTGCCTCCTTGTACAGGCTAGTCTATAGGAGAGAGGGTACAGAGTCAGAGGACCCTAGTGTGGCCAGGACTGCCAATCCATGCTTTGGTCCTTTTACTGTGATCAAATAGTTGAGAGAGTACCCTCCAAGTTCCACCTGAGCCAACCTCTGTGCATACTTGTTTTGCCCAGGGAACCCTTTTTCCCTTAAGGTCTTAGCTCTGTTATCATCTCTTTAGGGAAATCTTCTCCGACCTTGTGACCACTGCTGTCCTCTCCTCCAGCTACACCTGCTGCCCTATGCTGATTGCACCTCCCACTTCCCACCTGGCCCTGCACCATGCTTGCATCCAATGGCACATTTACCTTGGAGCTTCCAGCTTCTTGAAAGTGCTCTAGTAGTCAAATGATTGGACGCTGGAGCCAGACTGCTTAAACTTGACTTCCATATCTGATACTTACTAAGACCTTGAGCGAATTTCTTAACATCCTCAGCTTCTTCATAGGAAGAAGGGTAGTGCCTCCTTGTGGGAAATTGTGGGGATTAAGTGAGATAATACACATGCATAGAACAGTGCCTGGCCTACAGCACATGCTCAGTAAACATTGGTCATTCTGGGTGCTTATCCTGTTCAGAAGACTCAGTAGCACTTGCTGCATGAATGAAGCTGAGTCTCTGGAGTGTTAAGGAACATGCCAGGGTCACGTGGCTAGTAAGGAGCAGAGTCAGGACCCAAATCCATATATCTGTGACCAGAGCCCAGGCTCTTACCTCCATGCCACCCTGCCTGCAAAAGCATAGCTACTCTGTACTTCCCATCCCACTTCCCTCTACTTATCTGGAGGAGATGCTAAGTTTGGCAGGAGCTCTGAGCCTGCCAGACAGAACTAGTACATTTTCTAGAAAACAGGGCCTTTTTGCTTCCTGTCTCCCAGAGAAGGCAGACTGCTCAACCCTGGACCTTTCTAATTCTAGGCCAGTGTCCCCTTGCTGCCTGCCTTTCACTCTTTCCTAGCCCCTTCTGCTGCCTAGGCCTCTCTCATGTTCCGGGCAATCACACTTTCTGGGGGTCTGTGTTACACTCATGTTTTCCTTCAATTCTTATCCTTTCAAAACATCTTCATAAATTCAAAGCCCTCTCTCTAATAAGGTTAGTAGAATGGAGATCATGAAGGAAGGAACTTTATAATTAAATGCTCATAAGCTGGGAGAGATGCAGATCTTGCCATCTTTGTCAGGAACCTAGAGAAGAGCCAGCATCATGCCCTTTGGAAAGCATGATGTTTAATAATAATAATCACAGAAAAACAGGAACAACAAACATTATTTTTGATCAATGACTATGTTCCAAGCAAAGAATTCAGTACTTTATATTCTTTGACTCATATACTTTATAAGAGTTTCTTGAATGCTATTTTCTAGATAAGGATATTTGGACTTATTAAGACAAGCAGTTTAACCTCAATCACATTTCTGGAATGGGAATTGAGGCTGAGGGTTGTCTGACAGAAAGAAATCTTATCTCTCGATTCTCTTGTGGTTACATTGGTTTTAAAAATAATTAAGCGTGTGTTGAGATCCATGCTTTGTACAACATGCTAGAGAAACAGCAGTGACTGAAGCTAAGTCTGCTCTCAGGGAGCCTATATTCTAAGGGGAGGCAGCAATAAGTCAGTAAGCAAATGAAACAAATAAATATCACGCATGTCAGATGATGAGGAGTGATATGGGGAAAAGAAAGCAAAGTTGAGGACCAGGGTAACATTTGAGTTGACCTCTGAAAGAAGGAAGGGAGTTTTCCACGTAGAGGCAAGAGCAAGAGCAAAGGGACTGAGACAGGAGAGTACAGGGTGAGCTCCAGGAGCAGCAAGGCTAGAATGGCTGGAGCAGAGTATTGCAGGGGTTACATCATAGGAGATCAGGTCAGAAAGTGGTGAGGGACTGGCTCACATAAGGTGCTGTAAGGCTCTGCAACAGTCTTTGGCATTTACTCTGAGTGAGATAATAAGCCACTGGACAGCTTTTAGCAGAGAAGTGGGGTGCTTCTACTCATACTTTGGAAGGGATGTCTCTGCTGCTGTGCTAGAACAGATTCTACGAGGCAAGTCTGGCACCAGGAAGAAACTTAGGACACTACTGCAATAATCCAGGAGGACAGGCTGGGGCTTGGACCAGGCTGGCGGTGATCAGGTAGCAAAATGACATATTTTGGAATATCTTCTTGAAAGTGGGGATGGCAGGAATTGTAGATGAATTACACGAGCTCAGGGAGAGGAGTCAAGTAGGACCCCACAAGGGTTCTGACCTGCAGGATGGGAAGGATGGCTTTAGGATGAACTAAGTTGGAAAGGACATGGAGGAGCTAGAATAAGGGGGGAAGATCAGTGGAGTGTTTCCAGTATATGATGTTTAAGACATCTTTTGGATATGTAAGTGGTGGTGCTGAGTGAGGCCGGAGGTCAGGAGAGAGGTCTGGCTAGAGATGCAAATGTGTGAGTTGTTGGCATGAACATGGCATATGGAGCAGTGCCCCCCAGGGAGATGACCTGGGCAGCAGGTGGCTTGCAGCACTCAAGCTGTAGCTATAAGGGACATGGAGAGGAGGTGACATGGTGAGTCGCTGGAAGGCAGGTTAGGAAAGTCTCAAAGATTGTCCTTAAAGAACCGGCTTTGCCTTTATCTCCTACTTCGTGGAAAGTGCCTCTATCCAGGCCACGAGCGTGGGAGGCCTCCAGGACCATAAAGTAGAGGGTGGTCTTTGGGAGGTGATCAGGAAGAGCCAGACTCTGACAGGCAGGCCCTTGGCATGGTGTGTCTTGAGCCCCACGTAGCCTATCTAGAACATTCCCAAAGTGTCTTCTTTCTCAACTAATTGGTTCATTCATTCATTCATTCATTTATAACCGAATCTTTGTGAAAATCCATTGTGTAAGGATCACATATTAGACTTTAAATCATGTCTAATTCTTACTCAATGGATACTTAGACCTAATTTATAGATGGGAAACCTAAGAATAAGAAAAAAGTGACTTGTCTCAGATCAAACAACTAGAAACCTAAACCCAGCTTCTTTTAGTCTGAGTTTCAGTCTTTGCCCCTGCCATGATTTCTCTCCTCTTTTATTCACTCAACCAGTATTCATTCAGGATCTATTCTATGCTGGCCTGTGACCTAATGCTGGGGCTATTATGATAGATGAGATGGAGACCATCTTTGCTCTGTTATTTCCCACACATCCAGTAAGGCTTCTAATGAATGTTTTCTTGCATATTGTTCATGAAGTGTTTCTGAGTGAGACATTCGAGGGTGAGTACTGTATGTGTGGTGTTATGGGAACCAGCACCACAGATGATGGCTGTCCTTGCATTTGTCATTTCGAATCACTTTTGCCTCCTTTCCTTGTTCTGCCAAAAACAATTCAGGAGGGAGGTGGGGGAAGAAGTGAATGGGTAGGAGGCTAGGTGAGATGGGCTGGATTCCAGAGATTCAAGTCGGCACTGGTATGGTTGTGAGTCACTACACAGAGACAGTGTCACAGGCAGGGAAGAGGCCCTCTTTAAGTTGAGAGGTAGTTTTATGAGGAACATAAGAGAATCCCATTACTGAGCTGCTTTAGGGGATGCAGACATGCCATCCTGAAACACCTCTTACCTACCTGAAAGCTTCCTGTGTCTTGCTATCAAGGGTAACCATGTCTTGAGCATGCGTACACACACACACACACACACACACACACACGCACACAAGTGGGCCCCTCCACTTCATATTCAGAAAGTCTTCAGAGAGAAAATATGGAGTGCCAAGTTGGATGGAAGCTAATGTAAAATCTGTGTTGTGTTTTTAAATTTGTATTTTGCTGTGTTTTTAAAACACTGCCTTGGGATGTGACTATGAAGGAAAGCTAAGCATGAACAAAAGCTTTAGCTTCTGGAACTTTCTTTTTGTAGGACATGAAAGGGGATGTAAATATGGAAGTGACTGGGGCATCTTGTTCACTTATGACTTGGTCTGCATCTAAAACCACAAGTTTCACTCTTCTCCCATCAAGTGAAGAAAATCATGAGCTTCAGACACAGAAAGGGCTGGGGGATCTCCAGACCTTGGGTTTCTCACTTATAGGCTCTGTCACTTCGTGCTTGGTGACCCCGGAAAGTTGCTCAGCATCTCTGGACCTCAGTTTCCTTATCTGGAAAATGAAAATGATAACACCTACCAGACAGGGTTGTTGAGGGGATTATAAGAGAAGGGGGCAAAGCCACTGGGCAGGTACTAGGTTCTTCTTCTTCCTCTTTCTTATTGTGTTAGGGAAAAAACCCCTCTCCCTTTTAAAGAGTTCACATAAGGAAATTCTGAACTGCCTCTACAACTGGTCTTCTGCTTGGACTTTGGACAGTCACTTGTGTTGAACACCTTCTGTGCAAGCAGTGAGGCAGTAGTTGCTCTAGACTTGCTGACAAATGTGAATCTTACAGGAGCCCTTCAAGGTGGGTTTCACTGTCCACATTGTTGATATGAGCTCACTGAAGTTCAGAAGAGTTAAATAATTGGCACAGAGATGTTGTTTAGGAACAAGCAGAGGCAAACCTCTAGTTCAAGTCTAGGAAACTCCGCCATGCTAGAAACAAACCTCCTCTCAGTTCTGCCACTGGCCAAACACCATGAGGGAACTAGAAAAATCACCACTTCATAGGCTGAAAATGAATCTAGTCTGGTCAGTTCTTCAATGTTCATGTCACTCAGGCTAGACCAGAGTTATTATTTAATGACTTGTGGAAGTGTTCAACAGTCTTTTCCTGTCTCAGGACTACATGGAACTGAGATGCATGAGTAGGGAAAATCCATAGGGCTCACAATCTGTGTAGAATTTAAGGGACAATGTCCCTTACATGGGATGGCAAGGAGAAGCTTGGAGTAGACAAGAAGGTTGGTTCAGTTCTCTTGCAAATGGGGATAAGGTTCACAAATCAAGTCATGGTCCCTGTCCTACAATGGTTCTGCAACCTTTGATATTCCTGAACGTGCCAAACATGAGTCAGTCATTGGAATATAAGCACCATGAGAAGAGGGATTTTTCTTCTTTTGGTTTGCTGCCATTTTGTAGCCCTAGAATAGTGTCAGCCATATAAACTAATTTCAGGGCATTAGCACTGACTGTTCCCTCTGCTTGGAACATCCTTACTCCAGAGTTACCAGGCTCGATTCCTTCTTCATACACATCTAGACTCCAAAGTCACCTCCACAGAGAAACCTCTCCTGACCATCTGATCTAAGACTGGTTACCCTTCATCACTGTTACCCCCTTCTCCTCCTTTACTCTCCCTCTCTCTCGTATGCTTGTGATTTTGTCATCACTTTCCCCACTGGTAGTTTCAGGGGACAGAGCATCTATATGCTCATCTACTGTGGATTGATGTATCTTCAGCACCTGGAACAGAGTCTGGCAGGCTCAGTGCTTAATAAATTACATGTTGCATGAATGAGTGAATGAATGCATGCATGCAAACTCCATGGAAAGAGCCTAGCACAGTGCCTGGCACATGGCAAGTGAGAGATAAATGTTAGTGTTGATGATGTGAATCATGACACACTCTGGATTGGCCACTGACAATCCTCAGTGTAGGTCCTGGTAATTTGGTAAGTGTAAATGGTCTCTCTTCCAAGCCACCTGCCATTCCTTTTTGCAACTGACAGAGACTCTAAAGTGAGTGAGTGGGGTTTTTTGGTCACTTATTTATTTGTTTATTTATTTATTTATTACCATCTTTTCCTCTTCACTTTTTCCTCTTAGTGAAATTATGACAAGGCATTACAGGCACAACCTCCTCTCTCCCCAACTCTTGAATAAAAGCACTTTCATATCCTTCTTACTAACATGTAAATGCCTAACAGTAGTGTCATCTCTATTTCCCACCATATTCCAGCCACCTGGCCTCTCCCAACTTCTAGGATTTTTATAGATCTTTGCTTTCACACATGTCGTCATCTGCCTAAAGTGTCTTCATTTTGTCCCATTTCTTACCTGAGAATATTCTTTCCAAAATCCAGCTCCAGTAATACCTCTTCCATGAAGTTCAGCCAGAGTTCTTCCTGGTTCCACCCTCTCTCTCTGGTTTTTCACACTGACTTTTCCTGTTTCCGTTGGGGTTTTCATCACAGGACACTGTACTTAACCAAGCCCCTGTCTTCCAGGCCAGAAATAAGCCCCTCAAAACCAAGGGTCTCACATATAGCAAGAAGTGATGCCCAGCTCTGGCCTGAGTCAGTTAGAGGGTGTTCCTCTAGCTTGTGGTCTTGGCTTTACAGACCTTCTGGGTTCAAATCCTTCCTTACCCCTTACCATCTGAAATCCTGATCTGTGTTTTTAATGCACCTTATTTGTCCCACTTGAAATCAGGGATCCTAATGATTACAGTGCAGTAAGCATCAAACACCACAAACAGGCCAGTGGATGAAAGGATTAAGATAGGGACTCTGGGATGGGTCACATTGGGGATGACTCAGGATGGGTCATTACTCAGATATTTTTCCCACTGACATACGGGGAATGTTTTGAGTTAATTGAAAGTAGACATAAAGACACAAAAAATGGTTGAACATGTTTCTGAAAAATACCCAGAGATTTATTAATTTTGTTAATCCAGCAGAAAGTGCATTGCACTGGAAATATCACTCCGGCACATTCAGCTCAAAGAATGGTCCTCACTGCTGCTATACTCATGGCTTTGTGTGCCATGGAAACACACTGAAGTAAACAACCTCTGAAAATAAAATTTAAGGAAATGAATGTAAAGCAAATTCCAAACCACAAAAACAAACGTTATAAAAACCTGTTTAAATTCTACTGCACTCTCATAGCACAAATGTTCATTTTACTCAGAGAGCTTGACAGCATACTGAAGGGCTTTGACATAGCACTTCCTAAAGGACTCTGTTCTCATCTTGACCCATTAGCATTTTGACTCATTAGAACTGCCCTGGGCCATCGTGATGAAGAATCTGCAGATAGAGATCCAGGATTCCCCACAGTACTCCAGGGCCATCTTTGTTTGATTTATCAAGTCTGGGTCCTCCACACACTGGGGATCCTTGGTGGCTATGGTCTGAGTCTCCACTGAGCCAGAGGGGATATTCTCTTTGACCTTTATCTGCTCTTTAGCGGATACCTCTTTGACCTTGTTAGGTTCCAGGAGGGAGGCCTTACTGACTTTGCTCGGCTCCTTGGGAGAGGGCTCTGTTACCTCCTGGCTGGGTTTCTTGTTCTGAATCAGAGTGGAGCTCACCAGCTTGAGATTAGATTCTGGAAACTTCTTTCTGCACACCTTGGTTTTCAGGACAGTTTTGGCATCCCCACAGATGATCTTCTGAGAGCGCAGGTTCCGACCAATTTGTTTCCAATAGACATTCTTTTTGTTTGACTCCAGGCAGGAAGTTGGGTTGCCAGTAAAGACACAGGAAAACTTGTTGTCCTGTTGGGTGCACTCAACCTTCAGGGTGATGCCCTCTTCTTGCTCAGTCACCACCCATCTGCAGTTGGCATGGTCTTGAGTGACAAACTTGCCTTTGGTCAGGCGCTTGGGTGGCTCAATCTGGGTCTCCCCCAGAGTAGGCAATTCATCTCTGGTGCCTTTGCTGACATGTCTATTCTTTACTTCCTTTTTGCCTTTCGCCAATGATACCTGAGCAACCAGAAGAAGGAAGGAGAGCAGGGTGAGGCTGTGGATCCTCATGGCTTCAGCTTGGTGGAAACCTGTTCGACAAGAGCAGGTGAGTCAGTGCTGGGTAATAGTTCAGCAATGCAGAGATGCAGGATGACTCTCCCTCTGCACTGACATATGCCTCCTTGCGTAGAAGTGAGATCTGGAATCCTGGCTCCTGGAATTAGTAGACCAGCAGCCCACCTATTCATATTTCTGCTTGACTTGAGTCCTGAATATTAAAAACCTCCTACTCTTTCTCCATTCCTTCACCACTCTCTGAGCCAAATAAACTCATCCTTCATTCACTACTCCTTTACTCCTGTATTTGCTCCCTCCCTCCCTCCCTCCCTCACTCCTTCATTAACTCATTAAACAAGCATTTATGGAACATCTACTCTATACCACGCACTAGACTAGATATTAGATTTACCAATGTGAATGACTAGGTCACATCTTAAAGAGATTAGAAGCAACTTTTGTGGGAATTTAAATAGCATTGACAAGGAATCTGTGCCAGCTCTGTCCCCAACTTGATCTTGGCCAAGACACTTTCTCCCCTGGTCTCAGTTTCCCTGGAAACAGAGGTTTTGGGTGTGATGATTGCCAAAGTCTCCTCCAGCTCCATCTACTGGATTCCTAACCCAGTTCTACATGGACTCAGGTGGCCACACAATGAGAAAGGATATGGCAAATGACATGAAAGGGGATGTTTGATCCAAAGTTCAACATGTGTGGACAACATGTGTGTCCAACAAATGGGACAATTTGAGATAGATGGTTTTGTGAGGGGGGCATTTGGAGTGCAGTAAGAGCTTAAGGAAAGGCATGAAGGAGGGGAGGTCATACCATTTGACTATGCAAAGTGGACCAGTGTGGATGGGGTGAATTTCTACCAAAGCATTTGGACTAGGAAGTTGAAAGAAAATATGACGTATAATTGATTTCTGGAGCCCTATGTGGCACAGTGCTGAGCTTGTAGAAAATCCTCAATCAATGCTTTTAAAAATAAATCATTGCATGAGTGACTGGGTGGCTCAGTCGGTTAAGCATCTGCCTTTAGCTCAGGTCAGGGTCTCAGAGTTCTGGGATCCAGCCCTGTGTCAGGCTCCCTGATGGCCAGGGAGTCTGATTCTCCTGCTCCCTCTGGCCCCCCATCTAGTGTGGGATCTCTCTCTCTCAAATAAATAAACAAAATCTTAAAAATAAATCATTGCATAAACAGGATGACCTTACATGCTACGCTAAACTGCATGGATTTTATCAGGTTGGCATTTTAAAAAAATGTTGAAAGAAAAAGAGGTAGCACTTCTGTTAGACACCTACTATATGCTATATCCTGGACCGCTATTTGATTCTCACCTTGTTTAACACACTCAAGAGCTGTTCCTGGTAAGTAAAAATAAATCACCCCAGGTAACAGATGTGACAGTCAGGCTCATACTGGTAAATGAATTGCTCAATGTCCCATATAGGGCAAGCGACAAAATCGGAAATGAGCTAGAACTTATCTCTTTGGCTTTTATACTACCAACCTTGCTCACCTCTTGCATTTCAACTCTGTCCTTTGGAAAATATGGACAACAAATAAGAAATTTATAAACTACTCAGGGTTTCATTTGGTATAGTTCATAAGATGATTCATACTGTCAGTGCTCCTTTAAAAGTAATACAGATTTTGCTTGTATAAGGGACAGGCTCAGAAAATGGTTCAGGACTTATTTCCACCCTGGGCTTGTGCCCTCTCCTCAAAATTGAAAAAGGGAGACAGAAAGCCACAGGTGTGTGGGCTCCTGAATAAAGGGTGGATGGGGGTCTAGGTACAACATGTGAAGACCTCCTTGCTCATCCGGGCATTGAGACTCAGCCCCCATGGCCCCCGATAGGATCCCGACGTCCTCAGGGTAGCGAGAAGAAAGGTGAGGAAATGTACTCTTAAAAAAGCCAGACTCTTACCTTATTCGGAGTATGCAGATCCAGTGTAATCCCAGATGTGAGGGTGAGGTGAGCTTGCAGGCTTACAGCGGTCTCATCTACTGTGCCAGGCAGGGAAGGCCCTTTTTATTGAAGCCCTGGCAGATGAAATTTACAACACACACACCTGTCTATCTTTATCACACTCCTCCCAGCCACGCCCCTTGGGAGGAAGCCAGTTCCTACAGGGAAAGTTGTTGGTGTAATCCTGTGGGAGGAGGTATACGCAAGGCATTATACCTGCTTCCTTCAAGTCCTTCCCTTTCCCCCAGTGGCCAGGGTAGGATGACAGCTCAGCCTTGCAAAGACCCTTCTTGATGGGATGAGGACCCCAGCAGCAATATCTGTGGGGAGAGTTATAAACAATAACAAAACTGTCATAGCTTCCAAGCCCTGTACTGCCTATTTTACCAAAAGCTCTCCCTGAATTCCCACTATACTCACCCCACACCACGGTAACTAGGATTCCTATCATTTTACAGGTGGAAAATTGGAGTTTATTATATTCAGGGCTTGTCCAAGGTCACAAAGCTGGGAGGATGACGAGTCCAGAGTTGAACACTGGGACTACCACATGCACTCTCTGATCATTCCTACTCTCTCAAGAAATGTTTGTGAATGATTGTCTGAAGCTGGAGAAGCCACCTTGGTTTCTGAGTCTGTTTTCACAGGGGCACCTGAAGTTACTGTGTAGGCAGATGAATCCATGGGCTCTGAGAGGCTGGTAAAGAGTGAATTCCTGGTCTGGGGGATTTCTGCTGAAAATAGTCACCTTCAGTTCACACACAAGGACTTCCCTCTGGTCAGCCTTCCATAGGCAGAGTCTTATACTAGAATGACCTACATGGAATCCTGGAGATGGCCTTCTTTTAGCTGTGTGAGCTTCCCCAACCAATTAACCTCTCTGAACCTCCATTTGTTCATCCAAAGATTGATGACAACAGCAGTACTTTATTTTGGGCTCATACTAAATATTTTATGGGGCTAAACTACACAAAATGAAGCAGAACAGATCTGGCTCATAATGGGGTTTCAATTTGTATTCATTAAAAACAGACATGCTTGGTTTTCACAACTAGCATATTGAAGGAGACTCGTTTCACAAAGATACGGACTTCACTACATTTTGTCACCTCACTTTTTCATGATATTTGGGCACAAGAAATTGTTTTCTTTTTAACTCAGGTATAAGGAAACAATAGAACCAGAGTGATAGTAAATGCCAGCTGGCCCTTGTTTTCGGGACAGAGACAATAAGAATGGTGGAGATTGTGGTAAACTGGGTAGTCCTGATATCTAAGTGTCAACACCCAGCATCAAATAATTGAGAACATTTTGGCATGGGGGTCAATATTTTCAGACCTCATGAATTTTTTTTTGCATATACATAAAATTGGGGACTTGATGTACTTTAAAGAAAACATCCAGATGGATATTGAAATTAGGTTGGCATCTAATAGAAATTTTCTAAGAATACTGTCCTGGCCCATAATAAAGATACCTAAAGTCATAACTATGGTTTGCTTCTAGTCGAGATCCAGCCTGTTTGGGAATTCCAATGTCACAGAGATATAGATATCGACTGATTCACTCCGTGGTTTAAAGAATTTCTTCACGAATTCCATTGGAGTTGGCTATTTCCCCCAAACTCCAAGCTTCTTGTAAAATAAGATAACCCCAAGATCCATCCGCATTGTCCTGAACACCTTGTTGATGCATGACCTCCATAAGTACAAACTCGCAATGTGATATTCTGGGGAATTATTTGGACATAGGCAAAATAAAACTGCTTTGTTTCCCGGGCAGCGGTCTCCTGCAAAATGAGAAATTCTTCTTGATCCTCAGGAGGCAGACAGGTTCTCTAGAGGTAGACTGTAGGTCAGAACAAAAAACATATTTATAAGGAAACATGGATCCCAGGATCTTTTCTGAGAATTGTCTCTAAATTTTTCCAGGGAACATGGAACTTCCCCCACTGGCTTTGCATGGACCTTCAGTCTTCCTGTGATCCCATCCCAAGTTCTGCCTTGATTGTTTTATTCCAAACAAGGGACACAATATTAGACCAAGTTGTGTAGTTCTTTCCCTATTGGCTCAGCCTGTCATTCCAAACTCATATCCAGACACACACACACACACACACACACACACACACACACACACACACACACACTCCAATCAGGCCACACTAAACCACTCGCTCAACATTTCCAGAGTACTTGGTGCACTTGCTTGTTCCCTTCCTGTCCTTGATCCTGCTGTTACATTTACTTGAAACGTCCTTCCAGTTCTAGTGTACACACTCGGTCATGCTTCAAGATTCAGCTCGTATGACATCTCTACCCTGTTGGTGTCATTGGTCCTCTCATTACTGCCTTTGCTCTCCACCCTTTCATGGATGTTCATGGAGAGAAATAGATCATCACTCCCACGTAGTGTACATATGTGCCACTTTGTGCTGACGCTGTGTTATTTCACATCTCAGTATACTGAGAAAATAATGCACTCGTACTACAGTGCCCTGAGGAAACTGGAAAGGTTTGGTAAGGCTGTCCACAGCAGCTTCCCACTGCCTCCCCATGCTTCCAGAATGAAGCAGATCATTGCCTCCCGGAGGAATATGTAAAGGCTCATTGACTTTTCCCCACACAAACCCCAAGAACAAAGTGCATGCTGGATCTTCATGGTACAGACATGGAGCTGAGGCACAGGTAGGCTGAGCACATGCCTGCCACACCACTGGAGAAGAATTAAGTGGAGGCCACTTCCGATATTCTTACTAAAAAGAAATTAATGTGCCCAAACTTTGATAAATTGTAAGCTCTTTCTCTTCTCATTCTAAATTTATATATTTTCAAATGTAAGAATATTATTAGCCTTGCAAGGTAATTGTAAATTTGGTTCTCTTGCCCCACATCCCACCCAGGTCTCCATATCACCCATCTTTTTCATTATAGTGTTATAGTTATAAAACTATTGAACCAACACGGATATATTATTACCAGTTAAATTCCATACTTCGTTCAGTCCTCCATACTTTTTACCTAATGTTCTTTTTGTAATCATTAATAGACTTTATTTTGAAGGGTAGTTTTTGGTTCCCAGCAAAATTCCCAGAGAATTACCGTGTATGTATCCTGTCACTCTCTGATACAGCTACTCACACTATCAACATCCTCCACTGCAGTGGTACAATCATAGTCGATGAACTTTTCTTGACACATTATAATCAACCAAAGTCCACAGTTTCCATAATAGTTTACTCTTGCTGTACAATCTAAATATTTTGACAAATGTGTAATGACCTAGTTCCACCATTATAGCATCATACAGAATAGTTTCACTGCCCTAAAAATCTATAGCTCCCTAGGAAACAAAGCAGTTTTATTGTGCCTATGTCCAAATAATTCCCTAGTGCCATGTATTTATCCCTCCTCCACCCACTCTCTGGTAATCACTAATCTTTTTATTGTCTTCATAGTTTAGCCTTTCACGAATTTCATGTAGTTGGAATCATACAGAATTTCTTCTTCTCAGGATGACTTCTTTCACTTAGTAATAAGATTTTAAGTTTCCACCATGTCTTTTCATGGCTGGATAGCTCATTTCTTTTTAGCACAGAAGAATATTTCATTGTCTGGATGTGCCACAGTTTATCCATTCATCTCCTAAAGAATATACCAGTTTCTTCTGCTATGTTTTGGCAATTATGGATAAAGCTGTTATAGACTTTCATGTGGAGATTTGGATGCAAACATAGGCTTTACATCCTAATGGCTGTAATGGATGCATCCTCCCAGTGGATGATCCCGGCCAAGATTCCACATGACATTTAGTACTCGTAGCTCTTTAGGTTCCTCTCGCCTGTGATGTTTCCCAGCTGTTCCTTGCTTCTGATGACCTTGAGAGTTTTCAGGAGGACTGGGCAGGTGTTTTGAGACTGTGTCCTTTTTGGAGTTTGCCTGGTGTTTTTATCATGGCCAGATTGAGGTTATGTCTTTTTTTTTCTTCGTCACAGATTTAAGTGATAGATGTTAGGTTTCCGTTGGGGGTTCCATAAAGTCTGACCACAACTGGTGGCCACCTACAGGTTAAGGTTGGTGGTTGAATGCATGTCATATGCAATCTGGTTGGTGGCAGGGGATTTCAAGTTGAAAAGCTGATTTTATTTTTTACTCTTATGTGTTTGTTACTGCAATATGGTTCCTTGACCCTGGGGGCTGGCACCTGCAGGTGCAGTCACTGTTCTATCACTGGGTGGAATTTTTTTCTGAGCTGAGTCTTAGCAACGCAGTAATACCAGGCCAAAATTGGTAGAAAACCAGTCCTTTCTTCAGCAGTGACCTCATGTTCAGACAAAATGCTAAGTTGCTACGTCAAAGCGATATTAATTTGTTGGGTCAAATCATGTGATTTGAAAACTTATTCATTGTCAGAAAAGGAGGAATTTGGCTAAACAACATCAGCTGAAATCTAATTAGGTGACAAAAACCATTCATCTCAGACCTACTGAACAGTACTGGCGTTCCAAATTTAAAGTCTCATCAGTCATGAGATTTCAGAATTCCCATTCAGCAAATCAGATGCTGCATACTGCTAAAATTTTACTTAAGAAAAATAAGGGACAGCAAAGAGTTGATGGGACAGAATTCATTATGAGTGCAAATTGAAAATATATTAAAGTTTAGTTATCTTAAAGAATGCTGTATGTCATACTCCATAATATTGGGCCCATTTTGTTTGAAGCCATGTGCAAAACATGGTTCTTATTCTGAATCCATCTTAAAACTAACTCATAGTTTTGTACTAAATTAAACCAAAAGAAATAGCTATTTGTGGTAAGTAAAAATGGCAGAGTATCAGCAATTTTTAATAGATCAACTTAAAAATAACAGGGACTTTTTCCTTAGGTAATAAAGCTGTTGAATGTTTTACATGTTCTTTAAATTTTTTCTTAGTGTTTTATAACAAATTTTTCATACAAGTTAAGTTCATTGATCCTCTTTGTGTTCTTCATACCTTTTTTTTTTTTAAAAAAAGAAAATCCCTCTAGAACATCTTAAACAACTTACAAAGAAGTCTGGTCCTTTTGGATATAATTTCTAAAGTACACAGATGGCTGTGCACCTATGCACACAAACACATACATACATACATACATCATATATGAGCAAGAACATGTATGTGCACTTACCACCTCAGTATCTTGGGGGCAGAAGAAGGTCCTAGAGAGCTCTCTTTTGAATTTGCAGTCTCTAACATAACATACGGTTTTCTTTTTTCACAAAGAGTGCCAGTTTCCATCCTGGAAAGTTGGCAAAAGGAGAAGATAAACTGCCCTTTCTCTGTGTTACCGCTGTGAGTCATCATGCGTGTGGGCAAATGAATTGCTGTTCTGTCACATGGAAAGGTGAAGATATTTAGGTGAAAAGCATCAGAAAACAGGTCTGGAAAGGCCTGTGAGGCACCTGGGGCAAATGGCACCCAGGCCCAGAGAACAAAACACTCTCAGATGCTGACACAGTTTGGCTCTAGGACGAAGAGGGCTGACCTCTAGCCAGATGTCCTTCATTCTGCTACTCATTCATTCATTCATTCATTCACTCATTCTTCTATTCACCCAAAGAGTGCTCACGAAACACCTAATGTCTCAGGCTTTCTCTGTCATTGACTGGAATGCGGTTAAGAATGACATACACGGTCCTCTTCAACAAAATGATGTCAGATAATAGGGGGGAAAGATAAGGATATGAATCAAGACAATATAGGAGTAATTGGTATATTGGAGGGAAAGCTGGGGTGGTCTGGGTGGTGAAATCTAACCCAGCCAGGGGCAGAGAGAATTTCTTAAGAGTCTGAGACTGGTTAAGAGACACTTAACAGCTGGAGGAACAAGAATAGTATTTATTCAATAATTACTCAGTAATCACTCTATGCAAAGTACAGTATTAGTCATGGTGGAGAATGCACGATAAACATGATTTGGCTCCTACTCTCAAGACTGCCAGCTTAGTCTACAGCTCACTACTTGATAATTGCTGTAGTGGTGACATCCGGTCACTTCCTAGCCTCAAGCCTCTGATTTTTTTTTAATCTTCCTATAGGGCCTCTGGGTGGCTCAGTGGGTTAAGCCTCTGCCTTCAGCTCAGGTCGTGATCTCAGGGTCCTGGCATCAAGTCCCACATCGGGCTCTCTGCTCAGTGGGGAGCCTGCTTCCCCTCTCTGCCTGCCTCTCTGCCTACTTGTGATCTCTCTCTCTCTCTTTCTGTCAAATGAATAAATAAATAAAAATAAATCTTCCTATAGAACGATGTCCAAATTCTGAGTTTGATGTATGTGGCCTTTCCCTTCTTGATCCCGGTCAGCTTCAAGGTCAACACCCACTACACTATATACACATGTCCTTGGGTTCTAGCTATATCTGACTGTCCACTCTTCTCCTCACAGATCAGGCTGTTTCAGGACACATTACCTCTGCCAAACTGTTATCTTTGCCTAAAACTCCATTCCACCCTTATCTACCTGGCAAATTCTCCAAGTCCCTCTGCCCTTGACAGATGTCATTATTTTTTTTAATCTTAGTTCTCTTAAATTTTTTACAGACTTCACCATTATTACAGTTGATTTGTCACCTTGCCATGGTTCATTCATGTACTTGCCACTATCATTGTCTTGGGAAGTGATATCTCTAGCCCAGAGCTTGAACATAACACTTAGAAAGTATTTAGTACATATTTGTGAGATCCAATTAGATTTTGCCTTTATAAGATTATTCTGATTGTAATAATAGGAAGAAAACTGAAAACAAAGAAACAAAATTGGAAACTTATTAGAAGTTTCTTATAACTCACGGAAGGTAAGGATTGTGTAGGACGAGTTTCTCAAATTGTACCCTTGGGATTTTAATTTATGGGATTGATTAAGTAACTGTAGTAGAAGATAATGCCATTGAAAGAAGAATTTATAACTTACATTTCCCAAGAGAAGAGGGCATGCCATGCCATGCAGGGCTACATAAGGCTGCATCTGGTCCGGTCAGGAAGCAGAACCAAGAGGAAGGGGAAAGTTTGAGCCAAAGCCCTTACTGTGGTTTCCAGGGGAAAGGTGAAACAGGGCGACACGAACAGTTTTGAATTGGCCAGTCTGAATAATTTCAGTGAGCACTGGGACCTACAGATATCCCTGTCTGTCTGGTGTTTTGCCTTGGGTGGATTTCGACTAGAGGGAATAGCAGTTTGCTATGTGAGAGTTCACCTTGCTTTGGATAAAGGAGCTGCTATATTAGAAATTAATTAGCCTGGGAGGGGCAGTCTCTCCTCAAGTTTGTAAGGCCTTCCAAGATATCAAAACATAAAATACAGACTACTAAAAACATAATTTATTTAATCTGTCCTCTGATATTTTGACATCATATTAAGGAAATCTTGGTGTGATGATCATGGAGACTTTTAAGGAGCACGGCATAAGTTGCCCCCAACAGGAAAGAAAACATTTTATTATGGAAATAGTATGGAGAAACACAAGTAGAGAGGCATATGGAGTCCTTGTAGGCCATCCCATAAATAGGAGTTCTGTTATATGGCATCATCCAAAAAAAAAAATAGGTCTGGAGTTTTGGGAGGTCTCTAACAATACCTTGGTGAAGTTGGAAGCTATTAAAAGTATGAATTTGACAATAGCTTGATGAATTTTTGGGTCAAGGTGGCAGGCCCAGCAGTTATCTTTTGATAACTGTCCCTTGGACAACATATTTTTCAAAAGTGGTCCAGGGGCTAAGGATACATAAGAGGAAGCCCAAGCCTCAACAGTGAGCAGTCTCTGAGGGCACTAATGAGAGTGGAGAGGATATGAACTGATAAGTCAGTAAAGAGTATATGTAAAGATTAATGGTATTGTGTGTAACTAAGGGGAAGGACTCATATGGTGGTCAGGATTGGAGACCAAGGCAGGATGCAGTGGTGCTAAGCTGGTGAAGGATAGTAGGAGAAGGCATTTAAGAGTAAGTGATCCTCTACCCAGTAGGTCATGGCAGTTGGACTGTTATAAAGCAGGTGTCTCCCGGGGAAAGCAATAATTTCATTAATTTATTGAATGGCATAGATATTAGTAACCTCTATCAGATTTCCCTTTAGACATGGGAGTGTGTGTGTGTGTGTGTGTGTGTGGGGGTTCTTTTGACAGAGAGCAAGGAATATACCAGGATCGTGAGCTAAGGATATGAGCTCAGAAACACAATAGGGTTCCTAATATTATTATTATTATCTTTTTTAATTTTATTTTTATTCTTTGCCCAAGGGGTACAGGTCTGTGAATCATCAGGCTTACATCTTTCACAGCATTCACCAAAGCACAAACCCTCCCCAATGTCCATAACCCATCCACCCTATCCCTACCCTCCCACCCCCCAGTAACCCTCAGTTTGTTTTGTGAGATTAGGAGTCTCTTATGGTTTGTCTCCTTCCCCATCCCATCTTGTTTCATTATTTTTCCCTCCCT
>LNAC01000334.1:1046449-1061072 GCA_002007465.1 Ailurus styani
TATATATATATATATATATATATATATATATATATATATATATATATATATATATATATTTACATAAATTGGAAGGAGTCGGGTAGAGACAAAGGAAGTTTCCAAAAGGATTTCCATATGTTAAAGAAGACTTACAGGATCCTGGAGTCCTTGCTATTGTCAATCTAAGGTTGCTTTTTGCCACTACCAAAGCATTAAGACAGTTGGGGGTTCCTGGAGGAATGTCATACTCTATCTGTCCCAAGTATTTGTCAGTGGGCTCTAAGTTATAAGGAAATTCAATTTTATCTTCATGTCTTTTGCCTTTGTTCTCCACTTCTGAAGCTCCACTCCATACCGTCTCCCCACCTTGCTCTGTGCATCTCTTCCTGAGTTCTGTGACACATTCTAGCAAATTATCAAAACTGAGGGGGGTCATGGGAACCCCAGAATTCGGAGTCAGCCCAGTAGACATGTAGGCAGCCTGGGTACCCCATCTGCAGTTGGTATATAAAGTGGAGGTGGTCTTGTGGGACAGAGCCCTTAACCTGTGGAATAGGCACAATCTCCAGGGAGTGTCAGAATTGAATTGAACTGCAGGACACCTAATTCATGTCAGAGAGTTGGAGAAGTCATGTTAGAGAAAACACCACATATTTGGTGGGGAAAGGAGGGTGATCTTAGTAACAAAAAAGATTTTTTTAAATTAAAAAAATTTTGTTATTATGTTATGTTAGTCATCATACAGCACATCATTAGTTTTTGATGTAGTGTTCCATGATTCATTGCGGACAAAAAAGATTTTTTGAAAGGAGCTGGTTGGCTTTTGTACCTCTACCACATAGGTTCTAAGTTAAATTTAGCAATGGCTGAAATGCACCAATTAACAAAACTCCACAGACTTAATCAACCCTGGGGTTCAAATTATAGCTCGAGCTGGAGATTCCACAGAATTTAAGCATTGTATTCCTGTAATCTTCAAAAGTAACTGAATATAAAATAAAGGAAAAACAGTACACCTTGCTTTACCTGTAGGTTTATGTAAATTCCCCATTATCATAGCACTCATTGAATAATTAATTAAAATTGAAATTAGTCTCTGGTCTTTGTTTCGTTTTGAGATGCAAACTAACGCCCAGAGACTGGGATTGACTTTGCCAATAGTTTAACTCAGATTTGGTTGTGCAGGAATTCCACAAGCCAATAAGCATACAGGATAATGTCTTTTATTTTTTTTTATTTTTTATTTTTTTAAATTTTATTTTTATTCTTTGCCCAAGGGGTACAGGTCTGTGAATCATCAGGCTTACATCTTTCACAGCATTCACCAAAGCACAAACCCTCCCCAATGTCCATAACCCATCCACCCTATCCCTACCCTCCCACCCCCCAGTAACCCTCAGTTTGTTTTATGAGATTAGAAGTCTCTTATGGTTTGTCTCCTTCCCCATCCCATCTTGTTTCATTATTTTTCCCTCTCTACCCTCCACGACCCCCCACCCTGCGCCTCAAGTTCCTCATATCAGAGAGATCATGTGATAATTGTCTTTCTCTGATTGACTTATTTCGCTCAGCATAATACCCTCCAGTTCCATCCATGTCGTTGCGAATGGCAAGATTTCGTTTCTTTTGATAGCTGCATAATATTCCATTGTATATATATACCACATCTTCTTTATCCATTCATCTGTTGATGGACATCTAGGTTCTTTCCATAGTTTGGCTATTGTGGACATTGCTGCTATAAACATTCGGGTGCACGTGCCCCTGAGGATCACTACCTTTGTGTCTTTAGGATAAATACCCAGTAGTGCGATTGCTGGGTCGTAGGGTAGCTCCATTTTCAACTTTTTGAGGAATCTCCATACTGTTTTCCAGAGTGGCTGCACCAGTTTGCATTCCCACCAACAGTGTAGGAGGGTTCCCCTTTCTCCGCAACCTCGCCAACATCTGTCATTTCCTGACTTGTTGATTTTAGCCATTCTGACTGGTGTAAGGTGGTATCTCGCTGTGGTTTTAATTTGTATTTCTCTGATGCCGAGTGATGTTGAGCACTTTCTCATGTGTCTGTTGGCCATTTGGATGTCTTCTTTGGAGAAATGTCTGTTCATGTCTACTGCCCATTTCTTGACTGGGTTATTTGTTTTATGGGTGTTGAGTTTGAGAAGCTCTTTATAGATTTTGGATACTAGCCCTTTATCTGATATGTCATTTGCAAATATCTTCTCCCATTCTGTCAGTTGTCTTTTGGTTTTGTTGACTGTTTCCTTTGCTGTGCAAAAGCTTTTAATCTTGATGAAGTCCCAATAGTTCATTTTTGCCCTTGCTTCCCTTGCCTTTGGTGATATTCCTAGGAAGAAGTTGCTGCGGTTGAGGTCGAAGAGGTTGCTGCCTGTGTTCTCCTTGAGGATTTTGATGGATTCCTTTCTCACATTGAGGTCTTTTAAGGATAATGTCTTTTAATAAGCCAGTAAAGAATCACATACTCCAAGCCAATGATAGATTAATCACATTGGCATGTCAGGCAAGGGGAGATGAAAATTGAAGTCCAAATTTAGTTGAAGTGTACCTTTATATGAGTTGGTATTAGGGAGAGAAGTCCAACTGTCAGTGCAATGTAAAAGTCTCCTGTTGCTAGAGCACGTTGCTAGGAAACAATGGGGCTGGTGTTGCTAGGAAAAGCTTTTATCCCCTGTTCTTAAGCTCTGTCTATCAACCTTGTTAGTAGTTGACAATGACAGATATATTAGACACTCCTCTGGAACTAAGTGTCCTGGAAAGCTGCTGCTGCAAGCTTGCATAACGTTTTCCGTACCCCATGTAGGTTCCTGTGGGAAAGTACAAGCTCGGATGAGACGGACTGCAGCAATATGGTTGATCTGGCCTTCATTGCCCAGGTGACAGCATTGGTACCTCTAGCCATTACTGGATTGGGGATACTAACCCTCCCAGTAATTCAATGAGCTGACTGTAAAGGCCTCCATCTGTATGCCAAGGAGACTGAAATGGCTTATCAGGACTGTGGGTGCTGTCTGAAGGTGAACGTGGACCTCTAGGTCTCTGGTTGGGCCTGTTCATGTCTAGCAAAGTGAACACACTTGTCCTCTACTGTCAAATAAGAAATCTGTCAATAATCTTTTTGAGGATCCCTTGTATGTGAACATTCAAAAGTGAATATTCAAATGTGAAAAATCACTTTTCTCCTGCTACTTCAAGATTTGTCTTTGTCTTTTGACAATTTGATTATAACATGTTTAAGTGTAGGTCTCTGAATTCATCCTACTTGCAGTTTGTTGAGTTTATAGGATGTTTGTATGCATGCCATTCATCAAATTTTGGAAGCTTTCAGCCACTACACTTTCAGATAATCTCTTTGCTCCTTTCTCTTTTCTTCCTTTTGTTCTAGAACTCCCACAATGCATATTTGTCCATTTTTGCTCCCACAGGTCCCTTAGTCTCTGTTCCTTTTTCTTAAATTGTTTTTCTTTCTGTTTCTCAGACTCAACAACGTCCATTGTCCTATCTTGAAGTTTGCCGATTCTGTCTTCTACCTACTCAAATCTGCCTTGATTCTCTCCAGCAAAACTTTCACTACAGTTATATTTAAGCTGTAGAATTTTTTGGGTTTCTTTTTAGGTTTTATATCACTTTTTTGATGTTTCCATTTTATTCATACATTGTTTTGACTTCATCCATAACCTCAGTTCCTTGGACATCTTTTGGACAGCTGTTTTGAGTCTTTGTCTAGCATGTCTGTCATTTCCTCTTTCTCAGGCACAATTTCTGTAGCTTAACATTCCCCCCCTCTTTTTTTTTTATTGTGTTATACTAGTCACCCATTTCCCCCCTTTGAATGGGACACAATTTCTATTTCTTTATATGCCTTTTTGTTGTTGTGGTTGCTGTGTTGAAAATTGGACATTTTAATCTAATAATGTAGAAATTATATTCTCCTCATTTCTCAGGGCTTGCTGTTTTTATTGTTGCTGTTGTTGTTCTATCTGAATTTTGTAGACAATCTTCATGCCATGGATCATCCCGGGGTATCAATCTAAGATCTCAGTTCTTTTCTGAATCTGCATCTTTACCTGGGTATGTCATTGACTTTGTAATTTCCTCTTATATGTGCAGTTGCTTTTGAATGTTTTAGTTTTTACTGTCTTGCTTTGGAAAAGAGAAAAAAGGAAAAGTGAAGAGAGAGAAAAAAGGCATTGGTGTTCTAAACACCTTGGAAATTTGTTAAGCCAGAGAGGCAGGGACTTGCAACCATGGCGAAGAAGGGAAATGATGGCTGCTCACCTCTGTGTTTGCATTCTGTGATTAGAAGCAGCAATTTGTGATAAAAACATAAGTCCATATATTTGGAGAATATAATCCTTATTTCTCAACTGACACCCATAAGCTGCATGCAGGCTGACTCATCAAAGTGTGTAGAGCTGCCTGCCACAGGGCTGGGGTAGAAGATAAGTATCCCCTGTCAAGATAAGAGAAGAAATTGACTTCAGTCAAACACAACTTACTGTCCAAACCATCCCCTAGAATTTGCAAGTTCTCAATAGCCTTCAGAGTGCCAAAACACTTTCACCAGACAGATTCTGCTGGTGCAATTGTTGACTTGGTGGAGAGGCAGATGCTTGGTGCTTCCTACTCTGCTATTTACCCTTCCCTTTCTTTTTTGAACTGAATGAAGATATTTTTCATGATATCTCATGAATAGGTCAGCTAACCTATGAACCCTCCAGTTATAAGGAGTTCACTGCATCACAGAAAACCTTGATCTGTTATTTACTGGAAGCCCACTATAGGCAAGTGATACTGGCTCCTGTTTGTTAAGACTTACTCTGTGTTCAACACCATATTTGGGACCATCTACTCAAAGAGGTGGGTGCAATCCCCTCTCCATTTTTCAGAGGAGGAAACAAGACTCTGGACTTTGTGTTAGTTTTTTATGGGAGACTCATACTTAAAACGAGGTTCTGAATCCAGCATCAATGTATACTGCCCTTAATGGTGGGGAATCAAAGAAATTTAAGATATGAACCTTGTGTACAAGTGTTTGAGATCTTGTCGGGGGATAGAGTTATGAAATAAATGCTTGTTTAGGGAGGACAGAGAAGTGATAGAACAACTGCTTTGATGTGGGGGAACATAACAGTAGTCCAGGAAAGGCATGAGGTGGTGCAGGAGTACCTATATGGGAAGATGGGAATTGAGACAAACATTTCAAGCCGAGGGTGGGCTTCGTGCCTGGTGGTTAGCCCTGTAAAACTGTTCTATGAAAACACTGTCCAGATTGCTCCCACTTTCTCTCTTTTCTGTATAATAGTTATATATACACAGATTTCCCTGCCAGCAATGTGTAGGTTTTGATCAGCTGAGCCACAGCTCTTGGATAAATTATTTTGGACAAATTATTTTTTAAATAGATCAAGAACTTTTCCTGTAGCGTGATTTGCAATATTGCTTGGCTGACTTCACTATACTTCAGACTCATCTGGAAATTACACATTTGTGTGTCTCATCTACAGAGACTCCGATCCAGTATGTCTGGGTTGGGACCTGATAATTAGCATTTCTAAAGCTGCCTAAGTGATGCAGATGCTTCTCCTCTGACCGCAATTTGAGTAGCACTGATCTAAATTGCATTTCTTTCTTTTTTTTTTTTAAAGATTTTATTTATTTATTTGACACACAGAGAGAGATTACAAGTAGGCAGAGAGGCAGGCAGAGAGATAGGGAGAGGAGGAAGCAGGCTCCCTGCTGAGCAGAGAGCCCGATGTGGGCCTCGATCCCAGGACGCTGAGATCATGACCTGAGCCGAAAGCAGAGGCTTTAACCCACTGAGCCACCCAGGCGCCCTAAATTGCATTTCATCATTAAAAAAAAAAATACCAGACAGCTATATGATCGTTTTTATTTGTACTTTTTCTTGAGAGCTGCTCTAGTGAGTTTGAAGTTGGGTAGAAAGCTGTCTGTGCCCAAACTCATGCTAGACTGTAATGTTTATGTATTAAAAGCCATAAGCTATAGAACTGAACTGGCCTAATTCTTCTTCTAATATAAAAACTTACAATCTGTTGGATGTTGGACAACTCACACCCCTCTAACCTACACGACCATAATTTGTAATTAGGAATAGAACTGCTGACCTCCTGTGGTGAGGATTATTTTAGGAGACAAATGAAATGCACAGTCTTTTTAAGAAACAGAATTGATAAGTGTGTCATAGTAGACGCTTGGTATATATTTTTCAGAAACTCATTGAGAGTAAGCCTCCCCTGCCCCTGACCCCTAACCCAAGACTTCTGTGTCTCTAGACACTCATCAAATACGTCTTGGTTCCACCACTGACACTGAGCTCCTAGGAGGTTAGACCTAGTCTGATACATCATAGTAGATCATAGGTATGTAAAAAGAGGATAAAACACATATGCAGGCTATATTAGCATTTCTTAACAGATTTCATGTGACAATTACCTAGAAATTAAATCAAAATGCCACTGCCTGGAGTATACACCAGATATTTTGATTTAATTAATCTAGAGCAGTGTTTCTCAACCTTGTCTGTACATTAGAATCACCTGGAGAAATTGAAAAATGTGCATCTCTACCAATTTCTTCAGAATATCTGGGGCAGGGACCCAAGAATCAAGTAGTTAGTTCTAAAAAGTACTCACAGGTAAGTTCGTTTTATAATATGTGCCTCACTTGGCTAAATGGAGAGACAATTTAAGTACAGAAGAGGTGGATGGATTCTTAATGTGTTCATAAAGATAAACACAAGAGGGGAGCAAGTCACTGTTTTGCACATGCCAGATAAAATCTTATTTTCTGTCCTTTCCAACTTTGCTGATTCAATTTGCATTTTGAGTCTTTAGGGTTGCTGTCCTTCAAATTCACGTCTTTTTCTTTTCTTTTCTTTTCTCTTTTCTTTTCTTTTTCTTTCTTTCTTTCTTTTTCTTTCTTTCCGTCCTTCTTTTTCTTTTTCTTTTCTTTTTTCTTTTTTTTTGGTTAGTCACTATTGTTATTGGGTGACTATAGTGGGTTGAATAATGTTCCCCAAAACTTCATGTACACCTGGAAGTTGTCTGGAGATAGGGACTTTGCAGATGTAATCAAGTTAAGATGAGGTCATACTAGTTGATAGCCTCCAGTCTAGCAATCGGTCTTCCCTGGAGAAGAGGAAAATTTGGACACAAGCACACAAGGGATGACTCCATGTGGTGACAGAGGCCAGGACTGGAGAGATGCTCTATAAGCCAAGATATGCCGAGGTTGACTGCAGCCACAAAGAACTAGATGACAAGCTTCCATTGCTTGTTTGACCAAAACCAATGTAACAGGAAGTCTGGGGGAGAAGGTGGATAGATGGATGGCCAGTGAGATATGTTGCCATTTCTGTGGTTGTTCTTGCATAGAGCCAGTGCTGAAATGTGGTTTTCTAAGGATGGAAAGAGATTTCCAACACTTAAAATTTTTAGGAGATGCAGATATGCCATCCTTCGGCATCTCTTACCTACCTGAAAGCCTCCCCTCTCTTGTTATCAAGGGGAATCATTCCTTAAGACACACACACACACACACACACACACACACACACACACTGGCCCCTCCACTTCATATTCAGAAAGTCCTCAAAGAAAAAATATGGAGAGCAAAGTTGGATGGAAGCTAATGTACAATCTGTGTTGTGTTTTTAAGTTTGTTTTCTACTGTGCTTTTAACAACATTGCCTTGGGATGTGACTATGAAGGAAGGCTAAGCATGAACAAAAGCTTTAGCTTCTGGAGCTTTCTTTTTGTAGGACATGAAAGGGAATGTAAATATGGAAGTGACTGAGGCACCTTGTTCACTTTATGACTTGGTCTGCGTCTAAAACCACAAGTTTCACTCTTCCCCCATCAAGTGAAGAAAATCATGAGCTTCAGACACAGAAAGGGCTGGGGGATCTCCAGACCTTGGGTTTCTCACTTATAGGCTCTGCCATTTCGTGCTTGGTGACCCTGGAAAGTTGCTCAACTTTTCTGGACCTCAGTTTCCTTATCTAGAAAATGGGAATGATAACACCTACCAGACAGGGTTGTTGAGGGGATTATAAGAGAAGGGGCAAAGCCACTGGCAGGTACTAGGTTATCAGTACTAGGTTATTCTTCTTCTTTCTTATTGTGTTAGGGAAAAAAAACCCTCTCCCTTTTAAAGAGTTCACATAAGGAAATTCTGAACTGCCTGCACAACTGGTCTTGTGTGTGGACTTTAGACAGTCACTTGTGTTGAACACCTTCTGTGCAAGCAGTGAGGCAGTAGGTGCTCTAGACTTATGGACCAATGTGAGTCTTACAGGAGCCCTTCAAGGTGGGTTTCACTGTCCACATTGTTGATATGAGCTCACTGAAGTTCAGAAGAGTTAAATAATTGGCACAGAGATGTTGTATGGGAAGCAGCAGAGGCAAACCTCTAGTCCAAGTCTAGGAAACTCTGCCATGTTGGAAACAAACCTCTCAGTTCTGCCGATGGCCAAACAGCATGAGTGAACTAGAAAAAAGCGCACCCACTTATGGGCTGGAAATCACCTCAAAAAGTCTTTGAATCTAGTCTGGTCAGTTCTTCAATATTTATGTCATTCAGGCTAGACCAGAATTATTATTTAATGACTCCTGAAAGTATTCAACAGTGTTTTCCTATCTCAAAACTATGTGAAACTGAGATGTGTGAGTGCTCTTTCACCATTCTCTCAGCCAAATTAATACTCATTCCTCCCTCATTCACTCCTTCATTCACTCATTAAACAAGTATTACCTGCTGTATGCCATGCACTAGATTAGATGTGGAATTAACTGAGGTGAATAGGAAATTCTCACATATTAAAAACTAACAAGCAACTTTTGGGGGAAATTTAAATAGCACTGACCACGAGTTTGCCCCAATTCTATCACCAACTTTGTTTTGGCCAAGTCACTCTGGTGTCAGCTCTGGTCTCAGCTCACCTGGATAATGAGGTGTTAGGTTTGTTAATTGCCAAAGTCTCCTCTGGCTCCATGTGTTGGATTTCTAACCAGTTCTACATGGAGTCAGATGACCACACAATGCAAAAGGACATGGCAAGGGACATGAAAGGTGGTGTTTGATCCAAGTTTCAACATGTTTGGGGTCTGGACACTCTGACATAGATGGGTTTGTGAGGGGGCATTTGGAGTACAGTAAGAACTTAAGGAAAGGCATGAAGGAGGGGAGGTGATTCAACTTGACTGGACAAAGTGAACCAGAATGGGTGGGATGAATTCCTACCACAGCATTTAGACTGTGAAGTTGAAGGGAAGGATGATACGTAATTGATTTCCGGAGCCCTGTTGTGGCACAGGGCTCGGCATGTAGAAAACCCTCAACCAATGTTTTTAAAAATAAATCATTACATAAATAGGATGACTTTAAATGTTACACTAAACTGTATGGATTTTATTAGGTGGATGATAGAAAAAATGCTTGAAAGGAGAAGAGATGGCACTCTATTTGACACCGGCTACGTGCTTTGTCCTCAACCACTGTTTGATTGTCACCTTGTTTAAGCCACTCAAGAAATTGTTCTTGTTCTTTTTAACTCAGCTACAAGGAATACAATAGCCCAAGTGTGCCAATAAATGACAGGTTATGTTTGGTGCTAGGACAATGGAGGACGCAGAAAGTACAGAATTAACTGCCTCTCTGAAGACTGACAGCAGGTCCAATGGAGAACAAGTGGGCACAGTTCTCAGTATTGTCAGACTTTCTGAACACTTAAGGAATGCCCCAAATACAAGCAGTGAGGCAACTGGACTGACATCTAATTCAAATTTTTAAAAACAATATCTTGGCCAAAAATATACAGACCAAAAGTCATAACCGTGATTGAATTCCATTCAAGATTTGCCTTTTTGAGAATTGCAAGGTCACAGAGATATGGATGTTGACTGGTTCACTCAGGGTTTCAGTGGGTCTTTGCATGAATTCCTTAGGAGGCGGCTATTTCCCCAAACTTCAGGCCTCTGTAAACTTGCTCAATTAGGCAACATCTCTCTTGTTCTGACCAACACCCGCATTGAAGCCCTCACCTCCATAAACAGGCACTCACAATGTGCTATTTTAAGGATTATTTGGGTGTAGGCAAGATGAAACTGCCTTGTTCCACAGGGAGATAAGAAATTAAGGTGATATACTGAAAAAAAATGAGAAATTCATCTTGATTCTAGGAGGCAGCCAGATTCTTTCTGGAGGAAAACTGTAGGTCAGAACACAAAGTAAATTTAGAAGGAAACACATGGGCTCCAGGATCTTTTTCCGAGAAGTATCTCTAACCTTGGCAGAGATCATGGAACTTCTCCTCCACAGGCTTCCCCTGGACCTTCAGCCTTCTTTTGATCCTATCCCAAGTTCTATCTTAGACTTTGTGTTCCAAAGAGGTGACACAGGATTAGGCTAGGCTGTATAGCTCTTTCCCTGTTGGATAGGTCTGCACTCAAAACTCATTTGTTGATACACACACACACACACACACACACACACACACACATACACATACACGTGTGCACACAAACACCAATCTAGCTACACTAAACTGCTCCCCCAACATTTCCCAAATATTTGGTGCACTTGCATGCTCCCTTCCTGCCTTTGATCCTGCTGTTCCCCATACTTGGAATGCCCTTCTAGTCCTACTTTGCAAGGCACACAACTGCTTATTCTTTTTTTTTTTTTTTAAAGATTTTATTTCTTTATTTGACACAGAGAGAGAGAGATCACAAGTAGGCAGAGAGACAGGAGGAAGCAGGCTCCCTGCTGAGCAGAGAGCCCGATATGGGCCTCGATCCCAGGACCCTGAGATCATGACCTGAGCCGAAAGCAGAGGCTTTAAGCCACTGAGCCACCCAGGCGCCCACAACTGCTTATTCTTCAAAATCCAGCTCAAATGTCATCTCCTCCCTCTTGGTCCCTTCATCCTTGTCTATGATCCCATCCTTCCATGGATGTTCATGGAAAAAAATAGATCATCACTCCCAGTTAGTGTATATATGTGGCAGCATTGTGTTGAGGTTGTGTTATTATTTCATATCTCTACATACTGAGAAAAAGATGCACTTGTGCTACAGTGCCCTGGGGAAACTGGAGAGGTTTGGAGCCCCACCAAAGCTGTCCATAGCAGTTTCCCACTGTGTCCCCATCTTCTCAGGATGAAGCAGATCACTGCCTCCTGGAGAAGTATGCAAAGGCTCATTGGCTTTTCTCCCACACAAACCCCAAGAAGAAAGTACATCCTAGAGCCTCATGGTACGGACATAGAGCCGAGGCTCAGGTTGGCCAAGTCCCTTGGCAAAACACTCTGAACTCTGGATGGCAGAATCTGAACTGGTGGTGGGTCTGTTGTTGGTTAACCTCCCAGCAGAATATTCTGGATGTTGCCTTGCGGTTCTGAGACATGAATCTGTCTCAATTCTACAATGTGAGCAGAAGACCCAGTCCTGCTGCTCTATGTACCTCCACGTCCCCATTATCCACAGCAGTTCTTGGCATAGTGTGCGTGTTTTTATCAGAATTGTTGAAAAATGCAACTTCAACTAGCTTAAAAGAAACAAAGCATTTACTGGCTCATTTGACCGGGCAGTAGAAGGAGTAAAGTTGGTTCACATACACAGAGACTCAGAGATTTGAAAGTCTCTTCTCTGTCTCTATTTCCCCCTGAATCCCTGATTCTGTCTCTCTCACATTCTCTCTTTCTCTCTCTGTCTTCTGTGCACTCTCTGCTGTCTGGTTTCGTTCTCAGGCAGGGTCCTTCCACTCGTCACGGAAGAGAACGTGACCTTTCTTTCCGAGCACCGTCTGAGTGCCCAGGGGAACTCTGGCAGCCCCTCCCTGGTACATTCACCGAGCCTGGTGCAGGGAGCAGAGACGTGAGGTGGACAGCCCACCAGAAGCACAGGGAGTGGATGGTGGGAAGTTCTCAACAAGAAAAAGGGCTTCTGTTATCCAAAGAAGGAGGAAAAGTGGACAAAAACAACCCATCTACATTTCAACAGGTTCTCATTTAATGGGAACAAATGCAGATAATAAGTTATATTGGAGTTTCATAGCTGTTGACTAGCCTGTTGAGAAAAACTCCCCTCAGACCAGGCAGGGCTTAACTCATTAAGGACACCATATCTGATCCATGGAACAGAACTGTTTCTAATCTGTTTGAGGATCAGTAAGTAAACTAGTAGCTTAAGGACAAGGTCTGTGACAGAAGAAGGTGGAAGATAAACTCTCAAAGTCAAAGAGAGGTCTTGAGTGCAAAGCTGAGGGTTTTATTCCACAGGCTGAGGATGAGCAATACGCAACCCAGGAGCCATCACTTTCCCTTCCAGAGTCCTTGGCGGACATCACCAGTAGGCTGTGCAGAACACTCCTGCTGAGCCTGGAAGCGGCCTCAGAAGTCATTTCAACCCAGTCCTCCAGAAAGCCATTAGCCATCTACCAGTGTTGGCATGAAGGACAAAACCTACCTGCCATTCCTGCCATCAGTGGGGGTTTTGAATATTTCCAGTGTTTTTACACAGAAAAGTGAGCAAACTCACACCTTAGAGAATCCACAAGTCTCACACAAGAAAGTGAGCCTGTACCAGGAGTGAGACTTATATTGAAGATTTCCTTTTCCCTCACATTTTGCTTCAGACTAAATAGCTCTTGAGAAAAAGAAAAGCAAGTAGCATGTGTAGCCCAAGGTCATGTGTCCTTCATTGATCAGAAAAAGGATGTGTCTTTGGCCAACTAACCCCCAGTGGAGATAGGAAATAGAAGCCAGGGTATAGAGAGGAAACCAGGCAAGAGAGTACCAAGAACCAGAAATCTGAACACTGCCTCAATGTCATCAAGACTGTCTTTGTTGGGATTTGAAGTTTAGAAATACTCACATAACTAAAGCATTTTATCCTTTCTTCAAACTGGTGAGACATTAACCCCATTCTATAATTGAGGAAAGTGATATTGAGGATATTAATATCCCTCAAGATATCTCTCTGATAAAGATGGTATTGATAATAGCATCACGACAGAAAGCTTCTGCGTTCCAACCATCAGTCCAAAGGGACCTTGCTTCCAATCACGAGACCTCTGTTGTGACTGCGTGTCTACAAACACAGAAACAAAACCATGACCAAGATAAGAAACTTTCTAGACAAGTCACTTAATGCTGGAATATCAGATGATCTCATATGCAGATGAGGGAGAATTGTACCTACTTCATAGGTCTGTGTCATTCTTATATGAGATATGACAAAAGTGCTTAACAAGTGCCTTACACAATTAGAGCAGAATTTCTTAAGGATCACTTCTGTCATTTTTATTAGAAATGAAGAAATGTACTCATACACTAAGAAATTCCTTCTTTCTCTCTTTCTTTTTTTAGTCCTCTCATTCTATTAAATGTTAGTATCATTTCAGATTTACAGAAAAATTATGAAGAGACTTCCACTGCCCCCATCTCACCTAGGTTGCCCTATCATTAACCTCTTACATAACTATGCTACATTTATAAAAACTATTGAACCAGTATTAATATATTATCATTATTATAGCCTGTACTTTATTCAGACTTCCTTAAATTTCACCTACTGTTCTTTTTTTAGTTATTAGTAGATTTCATTTTTTGGAGCAAATTTAGGTTAACATCAAAACTGATCAGCAAGTACAGAGTTTCCATACACTGTTTCCACGCACGGGCACATCACCCACATGTCAACATCCCTACCAGAGTGGTAAGTTTGGTACAATTGGTGTATTTACATTGATGTCTCGTTATCACCCTAAATCAATAGTTTCCATTATAGTTTATTCTTGGTATTGTGCAATCATGAATTTCCGCAAATATCTAATGTCATGATCCACCGTTAAGGCATCATACAGAATAGTTTCACTGTCCTAAAATTCTTCTGGGCTCCACCTGTTCCTCCTTCTTCTCCCTAACTTCTGGGTCCCCCTAATCTTTTTACTGCCTTTTTTGTTTTGCCTTCCCAGAGGTCATATAGTTGGAATCATGCAGAATTCAGTTTTTCAGATCAGCTTCTTTCCCTGAACCTTATAATTTTGATGTTCTTCCAAATCTTTTGATAGCTCATTTCTTTTTACAATGGAATAGTATCGCATTGTCTGGATGTATCACAGTGCATTTATCCATTTAGCTCTGGAAAGACATTTCAGATGCTCCCATATTTTGGCAATTATGAACAAAGCTACCATAAACATCAGTGTGCAGGTTTTGGTGTGGATGTAAGTTTTCAACTCCTGATGGTCTTTTCTGTCCGGAATCTAATCCAAGATTAATTGTGACAATTTTCCAACTGTTCTTTGTTTTTCACAACCTTGAGAGTTTTCAGGAGGACAGAGCAGGTGTTTTTTTTTTTATTTTATTTTTATTATTTGCCCAAGGGGTACAGGTCTGTGAATCATCAGGCTTACATCTTTCACAGCATTCACCAAAGCACAAACCCTCCCCAATATCCATAACCCATCCACCCTATCCCTACCCTCCCACCCCCCAGTAACCCTCAGTTTGTTTTATGAGATTAGAAGTCTCTTATGGTTTGTCTCCTTCCCCATCCCATCTTGTTTCATTATTTTTCCCTCCCTACCCCCCACAACC
>LNAC01000334.1:1061282-1132473 GCA_002007465.1 Ailurus styani
CACTACCTTTGTGTCTTTAGGATAAATACCCAGTAGTGCGATTGCTGGGTCGTAGGGTAGCTCCATTTTCAACTTTTTGAGGAATCTCCATACTGTTTTCCAGAGTGGCTGCACCAGTTTGCATTCCCACCAACAGTGTAGGAGGGTTCCCCTTTCTCCGCAACCTCGCCAACATCTGTCGTTTCCTGACTTGTTGATTTTAGCCATTCTGACTGGTGTAAGGTGGTATCTCGCTGTGGTTTTAATTTGTATTTCTCTGATGCCGAGTGATATTGAGCACTTTCTCATGTGTCTGTTGGCCATTTGGATGTCTTCTTTGGAGAAATGTCTGTTCATGTCTACTGCCCATTTCTTGACTGGGTTATTTGTTTTATGGGTGTTGAGCAGAGCAGGTGTTTTAAGAAGATGTCCTTTTTGGAGTTTGCCTAGTGTTTTTCTCATGATTAGGTTGGTGTTAGTCATTCTTCTTTTCATCCATCGGATTTAAATGATGGATGTCAGGTTTCCAGTGGGGGTACCATAGGAAGTCTGAACATAAGTGGTGACTGCCTACAGGTTAAGGTTGATGGTGAATGCAAGTCTCATGCAGTCTGGTCGCTGGTAGGTGACTTTGAATTCAAAAAGCTGATTTAACTCTCATGTGTTTGTTGCTACAGTATGGTTCCTTGACCTAGAGGGCTGACACCTGTGGCTGCAGTCACCAGAGATTCAATAGTGAATGCGATTTTATTCTGAGGAAAGCCTTAACTGTGCAAAATATCAGGCCAAATTTGATCAAAACTAGCCCCTCCTCTAAAGGAGGCCTCATGAACAGGCATAGAAAATGCTTAGTTGCTGTATCAAAGTGATATTAATTTTTGGATCAAATCATGGGCATTGAAAATGCATTCATTGTTAGGAAATGAGGAAATCGGCTAAATAAACTTTAGCTAAAATTTTATTAGTCTGCCAAAAAGCATTTATGTCAGGCATACTGAACAGTATTGGCATTCCAAATTTAAAGTGCTCATTAGTCATGAGAATTCAGAATTCCTGTTTAGCAAATCAGATGATGTTAGTGCTAATCTTCTGCTTTAGAAAAATGAAAAATGGTGAAGAGTTGATGGTACAGTACTCACTGTGAATGCAAATTGAAAGCTATGAGGTTTATTAATCTTAATAAGGTGGCCCTGCTTCATGCCCCATATATTGAATCCATTTTGTTAGAAACCATGTGCAGTGCTTGGTTCTTATTCTGAATCCACCTAAAAAGTAACTCATAGCTTGTGTATTAGGTTAAACCATATGAAATTGCTGTTTTTTGTAGGTCCAAAATGGTAGAATATCAGCATTTTAAAATGAATCAAACTAACACCACCAGGGTTTGTCGTTGTTCTCAATAGGACTGTTACAAAGCTTTGTATGTATTAAAAATAAGAAATTTTAGCTCTTTGTAGCAAATTCTCCCTACAAATCAGGTTCATTGATCATTTCTGATTTTTCATATCTTTGTTCTTAGGGATATCAATCTTACAACATCCTTTTATAGAGATCTGCTTCATCTGGGTAAGATTTTCCAAGACACACTGATGTCTGTGATCTAGACACACACACACACTCTCTCTCTCACTCACACACACGTACACACTCTCACACACACGCACACTCACACTCACACACACACACACGTACCGCTTCAGTATTTTGGGAGAGAAGAACATCCTAGAAACTCTCCCTTTCAGATTTTCAGGCTCTAATCTATTTTTTGTTACAAAGAGAGCCAGCGGCCCCCCTGGAAACCTGGCAAGGGGAGAAGGCGAATTACTCCTTCTTAGTGTCACCCCTGTGCGCCACCAGGCACGTGGGCATAGGCATTGCACTCCCGTCACCGTAAGAGGTGAAGACGTTACGATGAAAAGCACACCCAGGACAAGTGGATGGCACTCACACCCAGAGAGCAAAGCACTCTCGATGCCGTGGGCTGTTGAAGAGAAGTCGGGGGTGGGCAGGAGAATAAGACACTGGTTGGCTCTAAGAACAGGGCTGCCTTCTAACCNGTGGGCTGTTGAAGAGAAGTCGGGGGTGGGCAGGAGAATAAGACACTGGTTGGCTCTAAGAAGAACAGGGCTGCCTTCTAACTGGATGTCATTCATTCCGCCACTCAGTCATCCGTTCACCCTGTCATTCTCTCATTCTTCCATTTATCCAGAGAGCACTCATGACACACCTGAGGACCCAAGCTCTCTCCGTCATTGCCCAGAACGTCGTCAAGGTGACATGGTCCTTGTCCTCAAGGAGACGCAGACAGTCAAGGGAAAGACAAGGATCTCGACTGTGACCGTTGCGGGGTGATTGCTGTGATAGGCGGGAACCTGGTATGATCTGTGTGGGGACATCTAACCTAGCCAGAGGCAGAGAGAATTTCTTATGAGCCCGCAACTGGTTAAAGGACACTCAACAGCTGGAGGAAAAGGAAAGTCGTGTATTCAGTCCTGACTCAGTTCCTGCTCTATGCCAGTTGCTAATATCAGTTTAGGGAATCACAGTGAATAGGATTTGGCCTTTGCCCTCAAGGTGGGCTGGTTCGGTCTGTGGCTCAGTCTGATGAGGGCTGTAGTGGTGACACCTGTCACTTCCAAACAGTAAGCACCAAATGGTTTTCACTTTTCCACGGAACAAAGTCCTAATTTCTGAGGGCAACATAAAGAAACCTACTCTTCGGAATCCCACCCAGGTTTAGTCCAGTATTCATCAGCCCTGTAGGCATGTCCTTGGGCTGCAGTTCTATCTGAGTGTTCATTCTTCGGCCCAAATTCCAGGCAATTTCGAGAGACTCAAACTCTGCCAAACTATTTTTGTTGTTGTTGTTCAAAATTTCTGGCCCACCATAATCTACCTGGCAAACAGTTATTTGTGTCCATGACAGAATTTCTGTTTACGTGGGATCACCTAAGTTTTATAGACTTCATTGTTATTAAGTTCATTTGTCATCTTACTGTGGTCCATTTACATTCTTGCCACTGTCTTCATCCTGGGAAGGGACCTAACTAATCTAGATCTCAAGCATGAAGCCAGAAAGTACTTAGCAACTATTTTTTGGATTGAATTGGATTTTATATTACATAAGACTCTTCTCCTTGCAATAATAAAATAATTACATAGTAAAACAAAGAAAACTGAGAATTTACCAAATGTCATTTACAAATCTTGGAGGCCGAGTGTGGGGCAGGACCTCCCAGACACAGAGTTGGGGATTGAAAATCATGAACACCATCTGTCTCACATCATAACTCAGTTTTCTCTGCATGTGTGCTTTGTTTTCTCTCCCTGATTTTCTCCACATGGCTGCAAACATGGGTGTCAGCAGCTCTGAGCTGAGCTGCAGTGTGGAAGTCTCTGGGGAAGACTTTGATAAGTTGGGCTTGAGTCACCTTCCTGCCATTGGACTCCTCCGCCCTGGCAAAGAGCAGGATTCTGGGGCGAACACCCCAGCACCTAAAACATGTGGCTGGGTTTACAAAGGAACAACTGTTCTCCAGGAGTGGAGAGCTGTTTCCAGTGCGGAGGGACTCTGTAGGTTTCATGTCTGCACTGGAAGAAAGTCATGGATAAGGTAGATGAGGAAGTGGGCAGGAGGGCATTCTAGATTCACCTGAGGCTGCATCCAGACCAATGGCTCCCCATCTTCCCAGGAAGAGGAGTCTTTATGACACCCACATCCTGGGCAGGCCTTCACACCACAGCACTCACACATTTACTGGAAGTGCTTGAGCAACACTATGGTGAGGGTGACAGCAGCGATGACGTGAGCTATTACTGCACACCGTTTGTGTGATGAGCTCACCCATTCCCTGCTCAGCAGATAGGTGCTGGTCTTATGCACATGCAGCGAGCAGGAAATGAAAGACCACAGACAGCTCGAGACTGGCGAAGCCAGGGCTCCAAAAAGGTCACAGAGACGCTAAAGAACCAGTGCACTTACCCTAGGCTGCTGTGAAAAGGTGCCACAAAGCCAAAGACCATGGAGAACCAAAGAGACTTAAGACATAGGCTTTGTGCATAGTTTTTGAGATTTTGTTGGGAGAGACAGGAATGAAGTAATCGCTCATTGAGAAGAGGATGGAGGAGCAGTGGGAGTGTCTGGTGTGACGTAAGGAGGGTAGCAGTAGCTCAGGAAAGGCACATGGGGGTACAGGAGCCCATGCAGGGGGAGGACAGGATGGAGATGGATGTTGCAGTCTGATGGCGGGCTTCAGGACTGTGGTTAGTCGTGTAACACCTGCCACCACTGTGAACACACACGCCACCACCGTGAACACACACACCGCTACCGTGAACACACGCCACCACCGTGAACACACACCCAGGACTGGCTTCTCATCTCCCATTTACCCAGCAGTTACATAGCTACCAAAACTCTGCCAATAATCATAGCTTGCAGTGGACTTGGCTGTATATCTTAGGCAACAGCTATTCTCTAAATGGATCAAGACCTTTTCCTTTAGGGTAATTTGAAATGTTGCTTGGCCAACACTAATGTGCTTCAGACTCATCTGGAAAGCTTGTTAGAATGCATATTCCTGAGTGACATCAGAAGGCTGGCAAACTAGGAAGCTCTACGCCCTCCTTTTCCAGCAGAATTAACAGCAAAGTACAACCAGAAGAGTTTCATGAGAGCTCAAGAGCCCAGTTGAGAAGTTACAGTCTCCAGCCTGATTCTTGGGGAAGCAGTAGGAAATTCCACGGTACTCTGCATTCCCATCCATGCCCCTTCTAAGCCTCTAGGCACAGGGTGGTACAACTAAAGGAAACCTCTCACACTGGGGTTTCTCCCTAGGGATTGAAACAAAGTGCTAGGCCCTATGTCCGATGTTCTGGTGTGTCTGGGGGCTGCCAATGGTACTGGTCCTTGTCTTGCCTGACTTAAAGCCCTGATGGAACCAGGCTTAATTTGGACCTCCGTGAAAACTGAGCACCTCAGCAAGTTAGAGATGCAGTTCCACAGGAAGCCACCAGAGGGAGGAAGAGACCATGGGCTTCTGAGAAGAAGCAGGGTCAAGCTCCTTAAGGAATTTAAAACTGTTCAAATTAAAAAACAACAACTACAAAAACTGTTTAAAACACATGCAGGACCAAAAAAGAAAACCCATGTAAGTATTGTCTATAAGAAACCCACCTTAAATAAAAAGACACTTATAAATAATAAAATTAGGTTGAAGGAGAAAAACATACCATGCTAACACTAATTAAAAAAACTAGAATAGTTACATTAATTTCAGATAGAAGAGATTTTAAACAAGGAAAGTTATAAGGTATAAAAAAGGGCATTTCATAATGACCAAGAGGTCATTGTTTTAAGAAGGCATAACTATCCTTAATGTACATATTTCTAACAACAGAGGATCAATAAGCTATGTGAGGCAAGGAATAAGAGATTTGCAAAGAGAGGCAGGAGTCCATCATAGTTGGAGACTTCAACACATCTCTATCAGAAAGGGGCAGATCAAGGATGAAAATCGTTAAGGACATAGTTGAACTTAATACCACCAGCAATGAACAGAATTTAGTTGACATTTATAGACTACTTTACTCAACAACAGCTCAATACACATTCTTGTTAAGCTCACCTGGAACATTCACCAAGATAGAATATATTCTGGGCTGTAAAACATCCCTTAATAAATTTAAAAATGTGGTAATCAGTTTTCCTAACACTGAAAGAGAAGAGACTGTCTTTTTTCCATTGCATATTCTAGGCTTCTTTGTCTTAGATTAATTGACCATATGATTGTGGGTTTATTTCTGGGCTGTCTTTTCTGTTCCATTGATCTATGTATCTATTATTTGTACCAGTACCATACTGTTTTGATTACTACAGCTTTGTAGTATATCTTGAAATTTGAGGTTGTGATACTTCCAGCTTTGTTCTTCATTTTCAAGATTGCTTTGGCTATTTGGGGTCTTTCGTTGTTCCATTACAAATTTTAAGGTTATTTGTTCTAGTTTTGTGAAAAATGGTATTGGTATTTAATAGGGATTGCTTTAAATCTGTAAATTGCTTTGGGTAGTATTGACATTTTAGCAATATTTGTTCTCCCAATCCATGAGCATGGAATATCTGTCCACTTGTGTGTGTTGTCTTCAATTTCTTCATCAATATTTTCATAGTACAGGTCTTTCACTTCCTTCATTAAGTTTATTCCTAGATATTTTATTATTTTTGGTGCAGTTGTGAATAGGATTTTTTAAATTACTCTTTCTGCTATTTCATTATTACTGTAGAGAAATGTAGATTTCTGTATATCGATTTTGTATCCTGTGACCTTACTGAATTCATTTATTAGTTTTAGCAGTTTTTTGGTGGGATCTTTATGATTTTTTACATATAGTATCATTTCATCTGCAAATGGTGAAAGTTTTACTTCTTCCTTACTAGTTTGGATGCATTTTATTTCTCTTTCTTGTCTGATTGCTGTGGCTAGGATTTCCAGTACTATGTTGAATAAAAGTGGTGAGAGTGGACATTCTTGTTTTGTTCCTAATCTTAGGGAAACAGCCCTGTTTTTTCTCCCTCCATTGAGGATGATGTTAGCTGTGGGGTTTTCATTTATGGCCTTTATTATGTTAAGGTATGTTCTCTCTAAACCTACTTTGTTGAGGGTTTTTATCATGAATGAATGTCGCACTTTGTCAAATTTTTTTAAATCTGTTCAAATAATCATGTGGTTTTAATCCTTTTTCTTGTTGATGTGGTGTATCACATTGATGTATTTGCCAGTATTGAGCCACACTTGCATCCCAGAAATAATTTCCAGTTGATAATGGTAAATAATCTTTTAAATGCATTGTTTGATTTGGTTTGTTAATATTTTTTTGAGGATTTTTTCCTCTATATTCAGTTTTCAAAAGAATGAAACTGGATTGCTTTCTTGTACCATATACAAAAACAGACTAAAACCAGATTTAAGACCTAAATGTCAGACCTGAAACCACAAAAATCCTAGAGAGAGCATAGGCAATTTCTCTGACATTAGCCCTAACAATATTTTTCTAGATATGTCTCCTCAAGCAAGGGGAAAAAAACCTATGAGTTCACTACTCTGACCACTGTGCCTGGTGTCATCAGATACAAAGGTGCCAAGATCCAGCTCCTGGATCTTCCAGGTATCATTGAGGGTGCCAAGGATGGGAAAGGTAAAGACCATCAAGTCATTGTTGTGGCCCAAATGTGTAACTTGATCCTGATTGTTCTGCATGTTCTGAAACCCTTGGGACATAAAAAGATAATTGAAAATGAGCTGGAAAGCATTGGCATTCACTTGAACAGCAAACCCCCCAATATTGGCTTTAAGAAGAAGGATGAAGGAGGCATGAATTTCATGGCCACTTGCCCTCAGAGTGAGCTGGATGCTGAACCTGTGAAGAGCATTCTGGCTAAATACAAAAGTCACAATGCTGATGTGATGCTACGTAGTGATGCCACCGCGGACGACCTCATCGACGTGGTGGAAGGAAACAGTTTATATCCCTTGTGTCTACATGTTGAATAAGATTGGTCAGATTTCCACTGAGGAATTGGATATCTTTAAGGTGCCTCACTTTGTACCCATCTCTGCCCATCGCTGCTGGAATTTGGATGACTTATCGGAAAAGATCTGGGACTATCTGAAACTAGTGAGGATTTACACCAAACCCAAAGGCCAGTTGCCAGATTATACATCCCCAGTGGTGCTGTCTTATTCTAGGGCTACGGTGGAAGATTCCTGCATGACGATTCACAAAAATCTTACCAAAGAATTTAAATACGCTCTGGTCTGGGGTCTCCCTGTGAAACACAATCCTCAAAAAGTGGGTAAAGATCATACGTTGGAGGATGAGGATGTCATTCAGATTGTGAAGAAGTGAAACCTTCTCCTCTGCCCATCTGCTGGGCCGACCACAGCAGCTTTCCCCATAACCAAGCACTGCATCCCAAACCCCTTTGAGCTTTGGCAGCCAGTGGATCAGGGTTCAGGGGAGGGAGATGAAGGCACCCAAGCTGGGACTTTACCTGTCTTAACTCGGTGTCACCTTGTAAATTCAACTGCATAAAGGACCTGGTAGACCAGCCAGTTACGTGCAAACAAAACAAAATAAACAAACGATGTGCTGTTTTCTGCCTAAAATGTCTCTACTCTGCTCCATTTTCTACCTACGGATACTGTTTTCAAATTCAGCTTCCATACCACCTCTATGAAAGCTCAACTGACATTTTCCTGCTGTTTCCACCTCCTCCCTCTGTTTTCAGTGCCACTTTCTGACATTCTGTTGGAGTTTTCACATAGGTCACTGTATTTTCCAAGGCTCCTCTCCCTCAGGCCAGATAAGCTCCTCAAGATCAGGAGCCCCACATTAAGGTGGGCACAATGGATTCTGACTTGAGTCAGTGGAGGGCATTCCTCTAGTCTGTGGACATGGCTTACAGACATCCTGAGTTCCGATCCTACCCCTCCTACCATTTGTGAGACCTGGCAGTTGTCTTAATCACCCCATGCCCTACGTGTCCACTTGAAATCAGGGATTCCAAATACTATACCTCAGACCAACGGATGGAAGTGTACAGATAGGAATTATGAAATGGGTCACCTTTGGGGATAACTTAGGATGGACAGGCAACAAAATATAGTTTCTTAGATATTTTTTCATTGTTATATTGAGGACTATTTATGAATCCATTTGGAACCAGACAGAGAAACTGAACAATTGAACACATTTCTGAAAAATACCCATGGCTTTATTATCTTTACAACTTTGACAGAAATAGCATCACACTGAAATCATCATTCTGGCTCATTCACTTCAAAGACAGGTCCTCATTGGGCATATACACATAGCTTTGTAGGCAATGGAATTATACCCTGTGAAAACAGCCTCCGAAACTCACATCACAAGTGAATATAAAGGAAATTTAAAACACAAAAACAAAATTACAAAATCGAAATATTCCACTATACTCCCATAGCACAAAACTTCATTATTTTATGGAGAACTTGGAAAGCTTTGCAGCATACAGAGGGACTAATGACATTACATTTCTTAACTGACTCCATCTGCTTTTGACCCATGACAATTATTTGTCTGTAATACAATGACTAAGATTTTGCCAAAGTTGCTCCTACTCCTCACAGTAATTCAAGGCCATCTGCTGGGTAGTAACCAGATACATCTGGGGGGCTATCCTGCTGTGTTGTTTTCTAACTGTACCCTAGTATGTCTGCTGGAATGTATCCAAGTCCGTCTGCTGGAATGTATCTAGGTCCGCCTGCTGGAATGTATCTAGGTCCGCCTGCTGGAATGTATCTAGGTCCGTCTGTTGGAATGTACCCAGGTCAGGCACCTGGAATGTACCCAAGTCAGGCTGCTTGAATATATCCAGGTCCCTCTGCTGAAATGTACCCAGGTCTGGCAGCTTGAATGTATCCAGGGCCGTCTGCCGGAATGTATCCAGGCCCGTCTGCTGGAATGTATCCAGGCCCGTCTGCTGGAATGTATCCAGGCCCATCTGTTGGAATGTATCCAGGTCTGACTGTTCAAATGTATCCATGTCTGTCTGCTGGACTGCCTTCTGATCTATATTCTGGTAGGTGTCCTGGATTGTCTTCTGCTTAATTTTGATGCTAGAGTCATCCTTACGATTAGGTTTGGTGGTCGTCGTGGTTTGTATCTCCACTGGAATGGTGGTGGTAACTTCTTTGGTGTAGAAGGATTCCATGGGGGTGGTCTGTTTCGGGGTGGTCTCTGTGGTCGTGGTCAGCTGGGTCGTGGTGGTCTCTTCCACAATCAAACGTTCTGTGGGGGTGGTCTGTTCCGGGGTGGTCTCTGTGGTCGTGGTCGGCTGTGTGGTGGTGATCTCTTCCACAATCAAATGTTCTGTGGGGGTGGTCTGTTCCGGGGTGGTCTCTGTGGTCGTGGTCTGCTGTGTCATGGTGGTCTCTTCCACAACCAGCCTCTGTGTGGGGGTGGTCTGTTCTGGGGTGGTTTCTGTGGTCATGCTTGGCTGTGTAGTGATGGCGTCTTTCAAAACAAACCATTGCGTGGGGGTGGTCTCTTCTGGGGTGGTCTCTCTAATCGTGGTCTGCTGTGTAGTGGTGGTCTTTTCCACAACCAAATGCCCAGTGGTGGTCTCTTCAACCACAACGGGCACTGTGGGAGTGGTCTCTGGGAGTTGGATCTCCTTGGTAGGGAAAGGAGGTATGGTTTGGCTCTGTTGCATGGGATAGTAGTGTTTGACATCCTTGGAACTTTTATCGGAGGCTCCTTTGACAAAGATACGACAGCAGGGGCTGAATTCCATGTTGGCATAGCTGGTATCGTGGATCAGAGAGGAGTACGCCAGCTTCAGATTGGATTCTGGAAACCTCCAACCACACGCCCTGGTCCTCAGGACCAACTTGGAGTCCTCGCAGATGTTGTTTTGCCAGTGCAAGTGCTGGGCGATTTGTCTCCAGTAGATTATATCGCTTCTGAGACATGATATGCAGGACTTTGGATTGCCGGCAAAGACACAGGAAAACTTGTGGTCGAATCGGGTGCACTCCACCCTCAGGGTGGTGCCCTCCTTGTGATCAGTCACAGTCAGATAACATGTGGCCTGGTCTCGGGTAGCAATTACGCCCCTGACCACATGCTTTTCTTGCTGCTTTCTCTGCACAATTTGGGGCTTGCCCAGAGGGATCCATTGATCCTTGGTTGCCATGCTGCTTTGCCATTTCCTGAATTCCTTTTGGCCCTCGCCCAGGAGCACCTGAGCAGCCAGAAGGAGGAAGGAAAGCAGGGTGAGGCTATGGATCCTCATGGCTTTAGCTTGGTGGGGACCTGTTTGACAAAAGCAGTTAAGTCAGTGCCTGGCTGTAGTTCAGTAATGCAGGGCTGCAGGATGACCCTCCCTCTACACTGACACATGTCTGCCTGATGACGAGTGAGATCAAGAATCCTTCTGTCTCCTGGAATTACTAGACCAGCAGCCCATCTATTCACATTTCTGCTTTCATGAGTCCTGAATGTCAAAAACCTCCTACCTTTCCTTCATTCCTTCACTACTCTCTGAACCAAATAAATTCTCATCCCTCATTCACTACTCCTTTACTCCTGCATTCGCTCACTCACTTCTTCATTTATTCATTCATTTAAGAAGCATCTACTGTATGCCATGTACTAAATCAGATATTGGATTAACCAAGTTGAGTAAGAAATCTCATATCTTAAACTCTTAGAGATAATTCTTTGGGAAATTTGAACAACATTAATTGGAAGTCTGTCCCAACTCTGTCTGTGACATGGTCTTGGGCAAGTCACTCTCCCCTTCTGGGTCTCAGTTGTATCTACTGGATATTAAGTGTTGGTAGCAATGACTGAAACTTTCTTATAGCATATATAGGTTTACATGGTGTCATAGACCATGTCATGATAGTGCACATGGCAAGTGACATTAAAGGTGACAACTGACCCAGGGTTCAAAATGCGTGGAGTTTGGATGCTCTGAGATAGGTGGGTTTGTAAGGCTGGGCACTTGGGGTGCAGTAAGAACCTAAGGAAAGGGATGAAACAGTAGAGATCATTTAATTTGACTGGGCAGAGCAAGCCAGGGTGGATAAGGATGAATTTCTACCAGAGCATTTAGACTAGGAAATAGAAGGGACAGATGATGACTAATTGATTTCTGGAGCCCTGTTTTGGCAAAGTGCTGGGCATGTAGAAAGTCCTCAACCAATGCTTTTAAAAATAAATGATTGACTAGAAAGAATGACCTGAAGAACTTATACAACTCAACACCCCCCCCCAGATAATCCAATTTCAAAAATGGGCAGAGGACCCAAATAATCATTTTTCCAAAGAAGAAAACAAATGACTAACAGACAATGAAAAGATGGTCAACATCACTCATCATTAGGGAAATGCAAATCAAAACCATGATGAGATATCTTCTTATACCTATCCAAATGGCTAGAATAAGAAAAAACAAGAAATAAGAAGTACTGGCAAGAAAGTAGAGAAAAAGAAAGCTTCATGCACTATTGGTGGGAATGCAAATTGGTGCAGCCACTATGAAAAACAGTACAGCGGTTCCTAAAAAATTAAAAATAGATTAATATTAATAATACTTATATTGGTAATATAAATAATATTAATATTAACCATATGATCCATAATTGCACTACTGGGTATTTACTCCCCCAATGAAAACACTAATTTGAAAATATATGTTTGTTGAAGCATTATGTGCAATCCTAAGATATGGAAGCAACCCAAGAGTCCAACCAACAATAAACCGATAAAGAAAATACCGCACGCACGCACGCGCATGCGCGCGCGCACACACACACACACACACACACACACACACACACACACACACTGAAATACTACACAGTCATAAAAAGAATGAGATCTTGGCACTTGCAACAACATGGATTGATTTAGAGGGTATAATGCTAACTGAAATAAGTCTGACCAAAAGAGAAATACCATAACTTCACTCCTATGTGAAATTAAAAAAAAAACAAAACAAATGAACAAACAAAGGGAAAAGGAGACAAAAACCAGACTCTTAAATAAACTGACGCTTGCCATATGGGAGGTGGATAGGGGAATAAGTGAAATATAACATTAACAATTTTTAAAAATTAAAAAAAGAAAAAATGATGACCTTAAATAGTGCACTAAACGACATGGATTTTTATCAGGTAGCCAGTAAAGAACAAAACGAACAAAACAAAACAAAAAGACAAAAAACAAAACAAAACAAAAAACCACACTTGAAAGGCGAGGGGAAATAGCATTTGTATTTTGACACTGACTATGTGCTATGCCCTATACGAGCATTTGATTCTCTCCTTGTCTAATGTACTCAAGAGCTGTGCCTGGTAGATAATAACAAATCATCCCCTAGTTTAACAGAGATAAGAGTTAAGACTCATACTGGTAAACAAAGTATGCAAGTGGGCAAGTGACAAAGATGGGACAGGCAGCCAGACCCTATCTTTCTGGTCCTGAATACCATTCCTTATTGACTGATGGTTGCCTTAAACTTATTGTATTTGTCAGATAATATTGGTAACAAATAAGAAAACTATGAACTACTTAGGATTTGCTTTGGTTTAGTTGACGATAAGATGATTCATATTATTAGGAGTCCACTTAAAAATACATTAAAATCCATTTTTAATACTTCACCATAAAAATAAATCCAGAATTTTGTTTGCAGAAGGGGCTTCTGGCCTCTCCTTAGGTTTGAGAGAGAGAGACTGTCTCCGGCATGAGGGCTCCCGAATGACGGTAGATGGGGAACTAAGTGCACTAGATGAATACCCCCTAATTTATCAGGACTTTGGGACGTGTCCCTAATGTCCCTGATGGCATTCAGACCCAAGATCCTGAGGTCTTGAGGAGCTAGGAGAGGGGCAGGTAATGAAACTCTTAAAAGAGCCAGGCGCTTACCTTATTCCAAGTATACAGCTCCAGTGTAATCCCAGATGTGAAAGTCAGCTTACAGGCTTACGGCTGTCTCACCTGCTGTGCCAGGCAGGGAAGGCCCTTTTTATAGAAGCCCGGGCAGATGGATTTTACAATGCACATATCTATCTATCTTTACCCCACTGCTCCCAGCCACATCCCTCAGGAGGGAGCGAGTTCCCGCAGGGAAGGTGGTTGGTGTCATCCTCTGTGTGTGTGTGTTGGGGGGGGGTAGGGTGGGGAACATGCAGGGTGTTAGACCTGCTTCCTTCAAGCCATCCCCTTTCCCCCAGCAGCCAGGGTAGGACAGAGCAGCCTTGCAAAGATCCTCCTTGATGAGATGAGGACCCCAGCAGCAATATTTGTGGGAGAGTTATAAACAATAACAAAACGATTTAGCTGCCAAGCCCTGTGCTACCCATTTCACTTAAAGCTCTCCCTGAATTGATGATTATGACATCTGACCTTTTGCTCTGACACGGCACCAGCGAGAGTGGTGTGGCCCCTGGTGACCTAGAATATCTGCCTCTCTACATGTCAACTCTCAGTTCCATTAACTGAGCACACTTTGAAAGGTGTGGGGCTCAGCATTGTGAGACTTTCTGAATTTCTGAGATGCCTGAAATCCAGATGTGTTAATAAGAAATTGGGTTGGCATTTAACTCATATTTTCCTAACATAGTAATATGTTCCAATGATATAAAGACTAAAAGTCATAAATATGGTTGTATTTCATTCAAGATTCACTTGTTTGAGAATTCCAAGGTCACAGAGGTATGGATATTGACTGGTTCATTCATTTTTTCAGAGTCCTGTCATGAATTCTATTGGAGGTGGCTATTTCTCCAAACTCCAAGCCTTTTGTAAAATTGTTCACTTAGGGACCATCTCCATTATCCTGCCACCACTGTTTAAAACCCTGACTTCCATAAACAAGCAGATTTGCAGGGTTATTTGAACAAGGGCAAAATAAAGCAGCTTTGTTCCAAAGAAAGATACAGTTCAAGGTGACAGCTTAAAAAGTATGAAATTCACCTTCATCACAGGGGGCAACCAGATTCTTTCTGGAGGAAGACATAGCAAGTCAGAACACAAAGCAAATTTAGAAGGAAACACATGGACTCCAGGGTTTTTTCTGGGAATTGTTTCTGAACTTTAGGAGGGAACATGGAACTTCTCCCCATGGCTTCTTATGGACCTTCCTGCAGTCTTCCTGTGATCCCATCCCAGATTCTGCTTTGGTCTTTGTACTCCAAATAGTTGGCACAATATGAGACCAGGCTCTGTAACTTGCCCTATTGGTCTAGCCTGTCGTTACACACACACACACACACACACACACACACACACACACACACACACGNACACGCACCATCTAATCAATCAGGCCACACCAAACCACTGGCCCAACATTTCCTAAATACTTGGTGCACTTGCTCGCTCCCTTCCTGCCTTTGATCCTGCTGTTCCCCTTATTTGGAATGCCCTTCCAGTCCTAGTGTGCCAGGCACACACCTGCTCATCCTTTAAGATCCAGTTCCTAGGTCATCTCCTCCTTGTTGGTGTCATTGGTCCCCTCATCATTGTCTATGCCCCCCACCCTTTCATGGATGTTCATGGAGAGAATAGATCATCACTCCCAGGTAGTGTACATATCTGCCAGCATTGTGCGGAGGCTGTGTTATTATTTCACCTCTCAGTATACTGAGAAAATGATGTCCTTATACTATAGTGCCCTGGGGAAACTGGAGAGGTTTGGAGCCCCTGCAAGTCAGGCCATAGCAGGTTCCCACTACCTCCTCATGCTTCCAGGACCAACGGGAAACTGGCCTTCAGCAGACTGACTCTGTAAAAATTCATCTCCCCTTTTTTCCACAAGTGTGCCAGGAGAAATGTGAGGCTAGCCTGGATTCTCATGGTACAAATATGAACATGAGGCTCAGGTTGGCCAAGTCCCTCGGCAAATGCCCCAAGCTCTGGATGGCAGAACCTGAACTGCTGGTGGATCTGTTGTTGGTTAGCCTCCCAGCAGAATATTCTGGATGTTGCCTTGCGGTTCTGAGACATGAATCTGTCTCAATTCTACAATGTGAGCAGAAGACCCAGCCCTGCTGCTCTATGTACCTCCATGTCCCCATTATCCACTGCAGCTCCTGGCATTGTGTACGTGTTTTTATCAGAATTGTTGAAAAATGCAACTTCAACTACCTTAAAAAGAAACAAAGCATTTACTGGTTCATTTGACTGGGCAGTAGAAGGAGTAAAGTTGGTTCACATACACAGAGACTCAAAGGTTTGAAAGTCTCTTCTTTGTCTCTATTTCCCCCTGAATCCCTGATTCTGTCTCTCTCACATTCTCTCTTTCTCTCTCTGTCTTCTGTGCACTCTCTGCTGTCTGGTTTCGTTCTCAGGCAGGGTCCTTCCACTCGTCACGGAAGAGAACGTGACCTTTCTTTCTGAGCACCGTCTGAGTGCCCAGGGGAACTCTGGCAGCTCCTCCCTGGTACATTCACCGAGCCTGGTGCAGGGAGCAGAGACGTGAGGTGGACAGCCCACCAGAAGCACAGGGAGTGGATGGTGGGAAGTTCTCAACAAGAAAAAGGGCTTCTGTTATCCAAAGAAGGAAGAAAAGTGGACAAAAACAACCCATCTACCTTTCAACAGGTTCTCATTTAATGGGAACAAATGCAGATAATAAGTTATATTGGAGTTTCATAGCTGTTGACTAGCCTGTTGAGAAAAACTCCCCTCAGACCAGGCAGGGCTTAACTCATTAAGGACACCATATCTGATCCATGGAACAGAACTGTTTCTAATCTGTTTGAGGATCAGTAAGTAAACTAGTAGCTTAAGGACAAGGTCTGTGACAGAAGAAGGTGGAAGATAAACTCTCAAAGTCAAAGAGAGGTCTTGAGTGCAAAGCTGAGGGTTTTATTCCACAGGCTGAGGATGAGCAATACGCAACCCAGGAGCCATCACTTTCCCTTCCAGAGTCCTTGGCGGACATCACCAGTAGGCTGTGCAGAACACTCCTGCTGAGCCTGGAAGCGGCCTCAGAAGTCATTTCAACCCAGTCCTCCAGAAAGCCATTAGCCATCTACCAGTGTCGGCATGAAGGACAAAACCTACCTGCCATTCCTGCCATCAGTGGGGGTTTTGAATATTTCCAGTGTTTTTACACAGAAGAGTGAGCAAACTCACGCCTTAGAGAATCCACAAGTGCCAGAGTCCAGCTCCAGAGGGGGTGAGTACAGGAAGGAAAGGACGGCGTCGGCGAATGAAGAGGCTCACACACAGGTATGGGCTGTAGGCATCTCCTCCCGATTGGCATGGAGGGACTTTATTTATATGTTTTACATTTCCTTATTGTTCCATTTCATCAAGTATGTGATTTTATTTTTAGATAATGATTACAGTCCCCTTTCAATTTCTCTGAATATGATTAACCAAAGTCTTAATGATTTCTTGCAAAGCATAACAATCTACCGAATGAGCAACAAGTGACAGACGAGGTTTGACCTATAACATTAAGTGAACAATACAAAGTAAGCTAATATATGTCATTATGTAGTACGCAGTAATCACAACCTATTCTCTTAAAATACTTTTTCCATAAGTGACCCCTGGACTGTGGGAATAGCATGCAATGTTCCCTTTTTGTTACTTTGTAGCCTTAAGGATTTTTGAGGAGGTTCCAGAGTAGGGAGAAGATTTGGGCCTGGTTCCAACAACTCCTTCGTGTGAAGTCTCTCAAAGAACTCTGTGGTGCTCATGTTTTTTGCATTGCAAGTAGGTGGGCATTGAGTAATATTAGGTTTAATTATATTTGCTGAATTCTTGGGAGCAGTTTCATTGTGCTTATGGGAGTGAGCGTAAACAAGATTTGTAGTCACTCCATTGTGAAGCCCATAGACAAGTCCCATAATTACTAAGAAAACCAAAAACACAAAGGAAGGAAGTAGTATGAGCCAGCTATGGAGTCTCCTGACTTTTCAGGATCATTCCCCCATACGTGGACTTTGTCACACAGTATGAGTAGCCTGGTCCACGCCACACAAGCGTCACACAAGAAAGTGAGCCTGTACCAGGAGTGAGACTTATATTGAAGATTTCCTTTTCCCTCACATTTTGCTTCAGACTAAATAGCCCTTAAGAAAAAGAAAAGCGAGTAGCATATGTAGCCCAGGGTCATGTGTCCTTCATCAACTAATACCCCAATGGAGTGGGAAGTAGAAGCCAGGGTATAGAGAGGAAACCAGACAAGAGAGTGCTAAGAACCAGAAATCTGAACACTGCCTTGACGTCATCAAGATTGTCTCTGCTGGGAACTTGAAGGTTAGAAATAGCCCCCTAACAAATTTTTCTCATTATTTCATCAAAGTAGTGAAATATTGTCCACATTTTACATTTGAGGAAAGAGAATTAACATATTAAGTGTTTTTCCCTCAAGATACCTACACAATGATGGTAATGGTGTTGGTGATGGTGATGGTGATGATGATGATGGTGGTGATGATGATGATTTTGGTGGTGATGATATGATAATAATTCACAAGTACTCTCACAGAGCTTCTATATATCCAGCACCATTCTGAAAAGTCATCTTACTTTATTTGTACAGCAACCCCATTATTACTTCCATTTTACAAATGTAGGAACTAACCTGCACCAAAGGTAAGAATTAGACAGGTTACTTCAACCTGGAAAGTAGATATCTCAGCTGCATGTGAGGGAGAATTATGCCTGCTTCATAGAGTTGTTTATGCTCAAATGTGATACGTACAAAAAGTGCCTTGCCCAGTGATTGACACACGATTCTAAATCTCATGTATGAAAGACACTTCTAGTATTTTAAAAATGAAGTAACATACTTATACATTTAAAAACTCTCCCTGTTTTCCCATTATTCTGTTAAAGTAAAAAAAAAATTTAGATTTATAGAAAAAAGTAGGAAAAAATGGAACCCCTGCCCCCACATCTCACCCAGTTTGGCCTATCATTAATCTCTTACATTAATGCTACATATAGAAAAAGTATTGGACCAATATTGATACATCATTATTGAAGTCCATATGTTATTCAAACTCTTTAGAATTCACCCAATGTTCTTTCTGATGTTGTTAATAGGCTCTTTTTTAGGGCAGTTTTAGGTTCACAGCAAAATGGTGGAAAGGACGTAGAGGTCCCATCTTCGCACACACACAGACTCTTCCCACTGCCACCATCCAGCACTGAAGTGTACATTTGTGGCAATGTATGACCCTGCACTGACATATCATGGTGACCTACAGTCCATAGTTTCCAGTGTAGTTCATTCCTGCTGTTCTACGCGCTGTGGATTTTGATATATATAATGACATGTATCCACCAATATGGTCTCATAGAGAACAGTTTCACTGCCCTGAAAATTTGTTGTATGCCACCTATTCACCCCTTCTTCCATACCCCCTGCTAATCTCTCGTCTTTTTCCTGATTCCATAGGTTTGCCTTTTCCGGCATGTCATATGGTTGGAACCATACAGAATTTTGTGTTTGCAGATTGGCTTCTTTCACTAGCTTTATTACTTTAAGGTTCTTCCGAGTCTTTTCATGGCTTGAAAGTTCATTTCTTTTTGGCACAGATATACTGATATATTATATATACTATAAAATACTAATGTCTGGACATGCCACAGTTCATTTATCCATTTACCTGTTAAGGACATCTTGGTTGCTCCCATGTTTTGGGTAAATAAATAAATAAGAATAAAAATGCTACAAACATTCATCTTTTTAAAGAGATCTGCTCCATCTGGGTAAGATTTTCCAAGACACACTGATGTCTGTGATCTAGACACACACACACACACTCTCTCTCACTCACACACACGTACACACTCTCACACACACGCACACTCACACTCACACACACACACACGTACCGCTTCAGTATTTTGGGAGAGAAGAACATCCTAGAAACTCTCCCTTTCAGATTTTCAGGCTCTAATCTATTTTTTGTTACAAAGAGAGCCAGCGGCCCCCCTGGAAACCTGGCAAGGGGAGAAGGCGAATTACTCCTTCTTAGTGTCACCCCTGTGCGCCACCAGGCACGTGGGCATAGGCATTGCACTCCCGTCACCGTAAGAGGTGAAGACGTTACGATGAAAAGCACACCCAGGACAAGTGGATGGCACTCACACCCAGAGAGCAAAGCACTCTCGATGCCGTGGGCTGTTGAAGAGAAGTCGGGGGTGGGCAGGAGAATAAGACACTGGTTGGCTCTAAGAACAGGGCTGCCTTCTAACCGGATGTCATTCATTCCGCCACTCAGTCATCCGTTCACCCTGTCATTCTCTCATTCTTCCATTTATCCAGAGAGCACTCATGACACACCTGAGGACCCAAGCTCTCTCCGTCATTGCCCAGAACGTCGTCAAGGTGACATGGTCCTTGTCCTCAAGGAGACGCAGACAGTCAAGGGAAAGACAAGGATCTCGACTGTGACCGTTGCGGGGTGATTGCTGTGATAGGCGGGAACCTGGTATGATCTGTGTGGGGATCTAACCTAGCCAGAGGCAGAGAGAATTTCTTATGAGCCCGCAACTGGTTAAAGGACACTCAACAGCTGGAGGAAAAGGAAAGTCGTGTATTCAGTCCTGACTCAGTTCCTGCTCTATGCCAGTTGCTAATATCAGTTTAGGGAATCACAGTGAATAGGATTTGGCCTTTGCCCTCAAGGTGGGCTGGTTCGGTCTGTGGCTCAGTCTGATGAGGGCTGTAGTGGTGACACCTGTCACTTCCAAACAGTAAGCACCAAATGGTTTTCACTTTTCCACAGAACAAAGTTCTAATTTCTGAGGGCAACATAAAGAAACCTACTCTTCGGAATCCCACCCAGGTTTAGTCCAGTATTCATCAGCCCTGTAGGCATGTCCTTGGGCTGCAGTTCTATCTGAGTGTTCATTCTTTGGCCCAAATTCCAGGCAATTTCGAGAGACTCAAACTCTGCCAAACTGCCTACTTTTGTCTTAAAATTCCATCCTATCATTGTCTACTTGGCAAACAGTCATTCTTATTTCCTGTGTGCACACACAAAAAATCCATGGTTCTTTGTCTGGGTTCCCCTAAATTTTTACAGACCTCCCTGTTATTACACTTGACTTGTCATTATATTTGGTCCATTTACATTCTTGCCACTGTCATCATCCTGGGAATTGACATCTCCAGTCCAGATCTCTAGCCTGAACCTTAGAAAAAATTTAGCATATAGTCCTTGGATTGAAATGGATTTTGTGTTTTTGGAGAACCTTCTGCTTTCAGTAAGAGGAACTAATTAAATGTAAACTGTTAAACACAGAAAATTGAGAATTTGGGGGAAATTTCTTATAAATCATGGATGCATGGATTGTGAGACCACTCCCACAGAGCTGGGACCTGAAGCTCTGTTCTCACATCATATCTCCGTTTTTTCTGCATGTGTGCTTTGTTTTCTCTCCCTGATTTTCTCCACATGGCTGCAAACATGGGTGTCAGCAGCTCTGAGCTGAGCTGCAGTGTGGAAGTCTCTGGGGAAGACTTTGATAAGTTGGGCTTGAGTCACCTTCCTGCCATTGGACTCCTCCGCCCTGGCAAAGAGCAGGATTCTGGGGCGAACACCCCAGCACCTAAAACATGTGGCTGGGTTTACAAAGGAACAACTGTTCTCCAGGAGTGGAGAGCTGTTTCCAGTGCGGAGGGACTCTGTAGGTTTCATGTCTGCACTGGAAGAAAGTCATGGATAAGGTAGATGAGGAAGTGGGCAGGAGGGCATTCTAGATTCACCTGAGGCTGCATCCAGACCAATGGCTCCCCATCTTCCCAGGAAGAGGAGTCTTTATGACACCCACATCCTGGGCAGGCCTTCACACCACAGCACTCACACATTTACTGGAAGTGCTTGAGCAACACTATGGTGAGGGTGACAGCAGCGATGACGTGAGCTATTACTGCACACAGTTTGTGTGATGAGCTCACCCATTCCCTGCTCAGCAGATAGGTGCTGGTCTTATGCACAGGCAGCGAGCAGGAAATGAAAGACCACAGACAGCTAGAGACTGGCGAAGCCAGGGCTCCAAAAGGGTCACAGAGACGCTAAAGAACCAGTGCACTTACCCTAGGCTGCTGTCAAAAGGTGCCACAAAGCCCATGGAAATTTGGTAATCTATTTGCATTTGATTAACCACAGTGCTAGAGCTATCTACTTTTATTTGAGCATGAGTCATGCATCTGTTTGTAAGAGATCTTTATCACAATAGCATCAGAGGTGGCGTTATTTTAAACTGAATGAACAATGAGCAAACTGACCGGAAGTCATTTCTCTCAGATGCACTGGATCTCCTGCTCCAGAGACAACCTCCTCTCTTCTCGGATAGAAAAAGATGAAAAGTGACACCATAACTCCAAGCCTGACGCCACCTGAGTACAGGGTTCTGGAAGAATCCAGGCGGAGAACTTGGTGAGACTTCAGCTTGCAGCCTGGCCTGGCGTGGCTCCAGGGACAGAGGGCAGGAGAAGGAGAGGCAGAAAGTGAACAGAGATCTCTGGGAGGTGTGGGGTGGGGGTGAGTATTGGAGATGGTTGGAGAGGGGTGGGGGGGAACTTTGCCCCACACAAACATGGTCACTATCTTTAATAAGTCCGAAGTTTTTCCAGCTCTAACTTCTACAGCGTGGACACACATGACTTCAGGACAACATTAAAATATTATATTTCTTTATCTGAGAGAGAGAGAGAGAGAGAGAGAGAGAGAGAGAGAGAGAGAGAGAGAGCGTATTCAAGAGTGGGGGAGGGGCAGGGACAGAGGGAGAAGCGGACTCCCTGCTTCATGACCTGAGTCATAGGCAGGCGCTTAACCAACCGAGACACCCAGGTGCCCTGAAAAACATGTATTATTAAAAGACCAGAGAGAAGACCTGTCAGTTGCCTCCCAGACAGCATCCGACTTGAGCTCTGCAGGCAGGAAGAAGTCCTCTGTGCTGATTATAAACTGAATTTTTCAGGAGCTCACAGACCCGGATAGGTTTGCAGGTGGCTGGACAGCAAGGACTTTTCATTCTCACATTTTTTTCTGAGCCGTTTTAGTCAAAGCGGTTAGTGTCCAGCCATGATATACGCACGTCCCAGGCAGGTCCTACATCCTTCCTGCAGTCGGTGGGACAGTTGTTAAAAGTTGTAACTGGTCTGTGCTTAGTCTGCCCCTTGTTCATATAAACTTTGAGTCACCAAGTGTGAGAGGAAGAGTATGTATTAGAGATGAGGAGATCAAGACCATCATTTTAAACTCATCAGTTCAATTAGTCTGACAAATAGATTTCCTGTCTGAAACACAGACAGATTATGTGCCTCTCACAAGGTTCTAGAGCCTGTGAAGTAGCCAAGGGTCCCAACTGGGTAATGCCAGTTGCTGCTACAATAAGCCCCCACCCTGTGAGCTTTACACACTGAAAACCCTTTTCGTCCTCACGTGAATCCAAAATGGGTGTTCGCACTGTGGATTATCATGAACAAAACTCAGTCATTGCCTCTAGAACCCCAGCCTTGTCAGACTTCAACTGCAGTTGTGGTGATGACGCATTTTGGCAGGATTCTGTCTTGAACATGGCTAATGCTTTTTGCTCAATCTCTCTGGCACGAAGTGTCAAAGATCGTTTGTCGGCAAGTTCACCTGGGCCTGCAAACATGTTTACTGTCCTGCCCCACGGGCGCCCTAATGCTCACACTCTTGCCCCCTGAGGGAGTGACTGTCAAGCTGATGGGGTCCCATGAAGAGCCGGTGGCAACAGCTTAGGAGTGGAGTCCTGGGGGGACAACCTCTAGTCAGTTCTCAGAAGGACTGTGGACTCCAGCTCAGGGATGGATTCCTGAGACAGTAAAGGAAAAGTCAGACCCCGTATAGACCTCACAGGCCTCGTGGGAAGCCTGGACTTCGTTGGGCTTCCTTGGGCTGTCAGGGGACAGGAGACAACATGGGCCTCATCCAGGTAATTTGTTGAGCCTGGTGTACAAACTGACCAGAAAATCCACCCAGTTGCCTGGGGACCTGGGTAGCAGGTGTGCGAGAGGCAGCCCCATGGCCTCCTACCTGGGGCCTGGAAACCCTGAGGACCTTGGTGGCATCCAGTGATGTGACACAGGGAAGTGTGCTGAGTGGAGCCTCTGGCAGTTGGAGGCACCTGTGCCCAGAGTCACCCCCTGGGGCTCCTCCTTGCTGCCCACGGGGCTCCCTGCTGTGCTGCACTTGACACGCTGCGGCTGGCCTGCTGCTGGACCCTCACGGAGAGCGAGGGGCTGAGGGACAACTGCCCGCCGTCGCCGTGTCCAGGCGTCCCCTCCCTGCATTGGCCCCCTCGGATCCTGGGAAAGCAAGCATTTTTTATTTCTCATAGATAATGGAAATGGAACATCCCAGAACAGCAAGTCAGGTCCCAGGGATAGGTGCTCCCCACACAAGAAGGTCGTGTCCCACGTTTAGGGACCCATCGTACCTCCCTTGATTACTCACGTGGAAGACTTCGGCTTCCTGGAGATGGCTCCCAGGAACGTCCGAGGATGCCTGGGTCTGGTTTCCTGAAGGCTCATCTCAGTGAAAGCTGATGGAGTCCCCCGGGGGCAGCAGCCCTGTGGTGCAGTGACAACTCTGTAGGAAACGATGGGCTAAATTCTAGGCACGAGCCTTACTCTAGACAATACTCTTAAGGGTCAGGCATGCCTTTATCATCTGTTCTTGGCCAGCAACCCACCTGGTGGTGAGGAATGACACATGTATTAAAGACACCCGTGTCTGCAGTTGTGAGTTCTGGAAAGCCTTTGTTGCACACTGATAAACATTTTCTGTACCCGATGAGGGTGCCCGCGGGGAGGGGCAGGCTGAGATGAGCCTAACAGTGAGGCCGTTCCGTCGTATGGTGGCCAGTGCTGTGGCCCCTGCAGAGCAGTGCTGCTACTGACTGGATGGGCGCCAAGGACCAGCCTCATCGGCGTGCCAAGGAGATGGAAATGGACTATCAGCACTGTGGTACCAGTCTGCCTGTCTGTGGTTCCTCTGATTTTCTTTTCTCCTTCCTTCCTTTCTTCCTTCCTTCCTTCCTTCCTTCCCTCCTTCCTTCCCTCCTTCCTTCTCTTTCTCTTTCTTTTCTTTCTTTCTTTCTTTCTTCTCTCTCTCTTCCTTCCTTTACCTTCCTTCCTTCCTTTTCTTTTTCTTTCTTTCTTCCTTTCTTCCTTCCTTTCTTTCTTTCTCTCTCTCTCTCTCTCTCTCTTTCTTTCTTTTCTTTCTTTATCTTTCCTATGTTTATTGGCCATTTGTTTATTCTCCTTTGTGAAGTTCCTCCTGATTTTTTAAGATTAAGCAAGAACCCTTATAGCTCTAAAGGGACGCCTTGCAAATGCATTACATGTGTCCTCTGCTGCCGCCTTGTGGCAACTTCCGGCTTCTTGTGGCTTTTGAGACAACCCAATAAGCGGAATCGTCCTTGTGTGGGGAGGCAGATTCTGGTCACACCATAGTAGCCCTTGAGACCAAGTCCTGCCGTATTTAGGATGTCTGAGACATTGACAGTCATATGCTGCCCAAGGGTCCTGACAGTGGGCTAGTGGACACGACATTCGGTGGACATTATGTATTCCTTCTCTTTCTCAGCTGATGATGTCATCGAGAAGTAGAACGGACTTGAAAAGACTTGACTGGGCAGGATTGCAGGATAGACCATGTTACCAGCATTGTAGACTCCCCACAGAGAAGACAGTGCAAACACAATGCAGCTGGTCCTCGGAAGGACTGCAACAGTGTCTGCCCCCTTCTGCATCTGCACCTCTGTGACAAGGAGCAGAGACCAGAGATCCGAACGCAGATCTCTGATATCTTACCTGAAGGACAGGGTCCTTTTGGATGAAATGCATATAGAGCTGAATCAGTAGTTCTCAGCCGGGTTGTACATGAGATTTACATGCGATATATCCCAGAAAATGATTCTGTTTATCCAGGGCAGTGTTTCTCAACCTTGGTCATCTATTAGAATCACCGGGGAAAATTTTTTAAAAAAGATATATCCATCTTTTTGAGAGAGAGAGAGAGAGAGAGCAGAGAGGGGCAAAGGGAGAGGGAGAAAGAATCTGAAGCAGACACCTCGCTGAGCACAGAGCCTGACGTGGGGCTCGATCCCACAACCGGAGAGACCATGACCTGAGCCGAAACCAAGAGCCGGACCCCCAGTGGCCTGAGCCACCCAGGCACCCCTTACCTGAGGAAACGTAAAGACCCCCGTGTTTGGGCCACACCCCTAGCCAACTACAGAATCTTGAAGGGGGGACCTAAGTATCAGCCAGGGGAATCCATGGCGTGCGAGGGGCTGGACATCACCGCGTTAGACAAAGAGACAATTTATGCTCAGAAGCAGTGGAGGATTCACGTGTTCTTAAATAAAGACACACATAAAATGAAGAGGGGCTGAGTCACTATTTTGTACGCATCTAATAAAATTTGTCATTTTTCTGTCTTTCGTGATGCGGGTTATTTAACTTAGTTTCTGTGTATATAGTTGTTCCCTATCTGTCCTGCTATTGGCTGTTGCTGGTGTGTGACGGTGCTGGCTTGGATGGTGTACCCCCCCGACCCCCAAATTCGTATCCACCTGGAACCTGGGAATGTTTGGATAGAGGTTGTTTGCAAATGTGATGAAATCGAAAGGAGGTCACTCTTGACGAGGACAGGACCTGATCCAAGGACTCCTGAGCAGCAGGGAGATTTGGACACAGGCACACAAGGGCAGACTCCGTTGGAAGATGGAGGCAGAGATTGGAGGGAAATGTCTGAGGAGTGCCGTGCATTGTCGCCACCATCGGAATCGAAGAGAAAGGCGAGGAACAGACTACCGTGCACTCTCTCTTCAGAAGGAGATTTCAGACCCCAGCCTCCAGAATGTGACAGAAGGCACTCCCGCTGCTTGAAGTCACTCACTCTGCGTAATTTGTTATAGTAGCTCTAAGAAAATGACACAGTGATATAACTGGTATCTATCACACAGGAATATTTGTCACTCAGAAGACTGGAGTCAGATCTCCAAAATCATTCTTTTATTGTTCACACACACACACACATCTGAGATTTGCCGAACATTCTCTAACTACAAGTCTAAGTTCCCAAGCAAAGAAATGGGACACAATTCACGTCTTGCTCCCAAAGCTAAACTGGAAATTCAATGAAGGTATTACATATTGAAATTTTCATCGAAGGCTCAGATGATTACAGCAAAACTTCTAGAGATTAAAAAAAAAACAAAACAGGTGTACACGCTTTTCACTCTTCGGCGCCGAGTGCATGTTGCACATAAAATCGCCGAACTCTGTAAACTCCGGGAGGGAAGCGTTTCTTTTCCAGTATTTGGAGGTGCTGTAGGTCAAGAACTTGTGCCGTTGGATCTGTTTAAAAACTTTGTTCATACAGTCTGAGTGGAATGATGTCTATGAAAACCAATATTACCATTTTCCATACTGCAACAAAAATAAATATACCAAAAGCACCATGTTACCTCTAAGATGAAGTATTTACATCATGGGTCACAAAGGCAATGTAATGGTCATGAAAAGCATATGACAATTTGTGAAGTCTACAGAGAAGGTAAAAAGGTATATTCACATTCTGCTCCCTTTAAAGTACTGAAACAACCATTTCGTAGATAAATAAACTGAATGTATAAAATGTAATTAATTCCACAAGCATTTCTTCAGTACCTTGTGTGTGCCAGCCTTCATTTTAAGAGACACCAGCACTGATTTTTATCTGGGCATATCTAATGTCATGACATAATTTTAAGATGTTATTAGGTCTGTTTTATAAACCCATCATATATTAATAATGATGACCTCCCCAGTCCCATCTGATGAATATGGTTTAAAAAAGAAAAGGCTTACTTTTTGGCGATACAGTTTCAGCACTATAAAATACTAGAAAGGGAGATACAATTATTTTTTTTAATTATGATTACAGCTCAACAGCTGCATCCCCCACATTCTTTACCCTAATACGGGTGCTGACAGAGTAAACTCAGGACAGACCCAGGTCGAGAGGGGAGTGAGGGAAGTGAAAACGAAGCATACAGGGTCACCACGGAGTGAAGTGGAGGCTACAGAGTCAAAATGAAAACTAGCAAAAACGGTTATAAAGTAAAGTGCCAAGTCCCCAAGACAGAGGAACTGCAAACAAGAAATAAGAAGGTTGGTTAAGGACACTGAGAAGAGTAAGCGAGCAGGAAAACACTGTTAAAACAAGCATAAGAAAGTCGATACAGAGAAGACCCCTGAACAGAAGTGGCCCCCAACTTAAAAAAAAAAGACCAAGGGTGATCTCATCGGAGTTCATCTTTCTCAAGCTGTCTGAGGTCAGTACCACTTAGAAAATGACCTCCCCTCCCCCCCGCCCGAACTCTGCAGAAACTTGTCTACTTACTCATCATACACATCTTCAGAGTCCATTCGACGGTAGTACTTGGCCAGCTTCACAGCAAAAATGATGGCTGGGAGTAAAAATACGGTCGCTTTCCCTATGCCAAACCAAAACAAATTCTGGGGAAGAAGAGAGAATCAGGAAGATTACATGCCTGAAGATGGGGAATGGGAAACAGCAGTTGCTGGGGATGGAAATCACTTCCTTCTGCCATTTTTTTAATGAGTTCGAATTTTGAGTTCATGGAAATCATTTGTGAATGAAATATGGGTCGGCCACTGTGTGAAGGGCAACGTCTTACTGTAAGTCTTTCAATCTTTCTGAAAACCTTGAATCGGTCCTATTATTATATTTATTTTACAAATGAGGAACAGTGGAGGAGGTGGAGAAGCAAGGGTTTGGATCTAAGACCGCACAAGATGGCGTCCCTTTGCCGCCAAGGAGATGAGCAGGGCCCTCCAGCCAACCTGAGTTTAATCCCTCTCATGAGTTGTGTGATATGCTGATTCACCTTTCTGGCCTGTCAGAACAGTGGGACCGCAGCACCCTCAACCCAAAACAGTACAGTGTGGAAAAGGCAGACTTACGAGGCACTCAACGAACATTCCATATTTAATTTAACCAATTTTAGGGCAGATCACAGGCTGTATTCAACCCTATTTTGTCTAAAACGCAGCTTAAGGTATTTTCAAAAATAGTGGCCGACATTCATAAAATCGGGTTGCACATGGGAACTTGGGTTTATGTCCTTTCTTGAAAAGGCTGAAGTTCTGCGAGCACTCAGACCCCATCCCCACAAGGTGAACATGTTAGTCAGTCTGGAGTCTATTTTCCTGGCAAAATCAATGCCCAGAGTTCTTTCGTACTGTTTAGACCACCTGGCTATAAAGCTGTAGCTGATAGGTGGTTCTTCCTTCGAGAGGGGCATCGGTCCTCGGTTTGCCCCTCAGCACCCTGCTGGCTGTTGCGGGGGTGACACCAAACACTGTCTAACATTACTCAGCAATCACAACAGACGCAGCTGGTAAAAACCAGCATGACACTGTGGGCGTCATACACTGGCCAGCGTCTTACACTTGGCCGACTGCGGAGATGCACAGTCTGCCTCTGCCTTGGTTAGGGTGGGGTGGTCAGTGACACTAGGGCCGCCTCCCCAGGCCACTGGAAGGTGAAGGCAGCTTGGATATCATGATGGCCCCCCACCCCCGCCCTCATGGCTCGGCCACTGCGGTTCCGCTTTTCTCCTGATGGGATGTACTGTCGAATGGCCCAGAATTTTCCAGTAAAATTTTCCTCCTAATGCCCACCCCCCATATTCTTTTATTGGCAGGTTTCTATGCTTCCAAACTTGTTTTGAGAGGCTTTAGAGCTTGATGACAACTGTATCCTTTTACTGGAAGCTGCCACAATACTTCTGGGAACAATCAAGATATAAAAGAAACATGTTAGTCAGTCTGGAGTCTTTTTTCTTAGCAAAATCAATGCCCAGAGCTCTTCCTTACTATTTAAACCTCCCAGCTATAAGGCTCCAGCCTACAATCTTCCTGAGCAGCCTTCAGGCCTCTCCTCCACTGGTCCCCAGTTATTTGTGGAAAGGCATCTGATAGGTGGATGATTTGAGTAGCTGGGGCAGGTGGTGAAGACTGGATGCAAGGAGATCAATTCAGAATCAACCGGGTTGGCCCAGGACACCTAAGAAGGGTTCGAGCAAAGCCATCAGTGGGGGTCCAAGCAGCAGGACAAAGGGGTTGGAGGCTGGGGAGGGAAGGTGGCCGGGAAGCCAAGCCTTGGGACCTGCATGTGGGAGAGCGCAGGAGGGTTTCCATTCAGGTGTGAAAGTCCATCCTGCAGACAGATGGACATGTGCATGTGGGACGGGGGATGGACAGATGGAACGATACAGATGTACTTTGACAGACAGCTGTCTGATCATCCTTCATTCAATTGCCTATGCCAGGCAATATGCCAGATGACAAGGACACAGCGACACATGGGCCCTCTGCTCAGGGAGTTGAGAGTCTAGAGTGTGCCTCGGGGGACAGGTCTTAATTAAAGAACCACACAAATGTGCGATTCAAACAGCAATAACACCTCTAAAGAAAAAGCATAGAGTTCTGTCAGAGTGTAGAAAATGGAGCCCAATCTAGGTGAGAAGATCAGAAAAGGCTTCCTGGAAAAAAGACACGTTTGAGCTAAGACCAGAACGCTGCTCTCTAGTAAGAACAAACATGTATTGAGTGTCAACGTACCAGTTTCGGTGTCAAGGGCTTGACGCATAATCTCTCACTGAACCATCACAACAGCTCACTTAGGTGATAAGGCTCAGAAAAGTGCGATAATTTTCCAAAGTCATGGAGTTCAGAAAATGTAGAAGTAGAATCTGAATCCAGAGCCTGTGTTCTCACTCCCTGGCAGACTTAGAGCTAGACTTAGCCAGGTGGGGTGTGGGTGTGGAGGGAAAGAATGAGAGAGAGAAAGACTGCGTGTGTGCAGTCTCCAATACAGGCAGCAGAAATGGCATGTGCAAAGGCCCTGAGGTGGAGACATTGAGAAGGATTTATTTATTTATTTTTAAAGATTTTATTTATTTATTTGACACAGAAAGAGAGATCACAAGTAGGCAGAGAGGCAGGCAGAGAGAGAGGAGGAAGCAGGCTCCCCACTGAGCAGGGAGCCTGATGTGGGCCTCGACCCCAGGACCCTGAGATCATGACCTGAGCCGAAGGCAGAGGCTTTAACCCACTAAGCCACCCAGGCGCTCCTTGACATGGATTAAAAGAAGTGAAAGAAAATGTGTGTCTGGAGAATGGCGAGAAAGGTGATCAAAGAGTGCAAAATGTGGCCTTGAGGGGCAGGGGCCCAAGCATGCAGGGACTGGTATATTCAGTTAAGGACCCTGATCTTCACGGGGGATAAACACAGAAAGTCACTGAGGTGCTTCCAGCAGAGGAAGGAAGGTGCTCCCAGAGAGTGTTGGCTCGCAGACACCATCGGTGTATACTGAGGAGTGAAGAGAGCTAAGGAATACACTTGACTAATTGGAACGTACCATCCCCATGGTAATATCTCAAGGGGCTTTTAAATCAAAAATTAAATTAAGTTTGCTATAGCTTTGGAGTTACATATCTATATCTCTATATATAGTTGCACTATCTATATCTATGCCGTCTATATCGATATAGTTGCACTAAGAATCCTTTTGAATATTGGCGATCTGCCTACCAGTGACTGCTCCTTTCCGACCATTCTGGACAAATAGGAGTTTTCTTCATGAGGGTCTCCTGACTTCTGTACATATAATTCTAGTAAGGAACAAAGGCATGCCGCTAGGTCTTTGGCTTTTCCTAGTCTGTTAGGTATCACAACACAGTCATCTAAATTTTAGATTTTAGGTCTTGGATTCTGCAACTGTAACAGACCCAAGCGCAAAACTATTTTATACCCTAGAGTGTAGTACAATCTGCCAACAAACCACGAAGAGTGACGAGTTTGTTGCGTTTCTTTATTTTGAAAGATGAAATTCTTACCATGGGGTCGATAATGTAGCTACACAGAAAGACGTCCACGGCAGAGTCTAAAGCAGTGGCCACGGGTTTACAGGCTGCGATTTGCTCAGTAATCTGTGGTGTAAGAAACACAGGAGAACTTTGAGCCACGCCCACAAAAATCCACAAGAATTAGATGTGCCATTTATCCTTGACCTGTTCTCACAAAAGCGATCTCTACACCATCTCAGATACAGAGCTGCGAGCTAATGGACATAGATGAGCTTGACGAGGTAGAAGTAGGTACTGGAAAGCGAGATGCTGATTCCGTCTGAGCCTGGGTGTCTGACTGCCGCACTTGTTATCCGGAACAATAAGGACCACCCTGCCAGCCTCCCTAGAGAATGCAGAAGCCCAGGTGTCTAGCACAGGGTCTCATTCTGAATTTCTCGCCTGACCCCTTTGCAATCTGACAAAGGATATGCAAAAAAAAAAAAAAAAAAAGGAAAACTAATTAAACAATACTTATATTGTTTACACCAGGGTTTGGCAAACTTTTTCTATAAAGGACCAGAGAGTCAATCTTTTCTTTCTTTTTCTTTCTTTCTTTCTTTCTTTCTTTCTTTCTTTCTTTCTTTCTTTCTTTCTTTCTTTTTCTTTCTTTCTTTCTTTCTTCTTGTCCTCCTCTTCCACTGCTTCTTAAAGATGGTGATGAAACAGGTGGAGAGTCAATATTTTCAACCTCGCGGGACAGACAGACATTTCTGTTGCAAGTGCTGGACTCTGCCGCGGCATGGGGAGAGCAGCCACAGACGATGAAGAAACACGTGCCTGTGGCTGTGCGCCAATCAACTTGTGTTTCCAGCAACAGCGCCACCTGCTGATCCCATTTGAGAAGACTGAAAACTATGAACTAATTAATGAGGTGACGATTTTTTTATAATCAATTAATCTAATTTTATTTCTTTTTTAACTTTAAATTCAATTAGCCAACCTGTAGTGCATCACTAGTTTCAGATGTAGCATTCAACAACTCTTCAGTTGTGTACCACCCAGTGCTCATACAAGTTTACTGAATCACAGATGCTCCAAACCCATTGACTTAAGATAACTATATTTATTCATTTAAAAACCTTCTGAGTGCGTATAATGAGCTAGATGTTAGCTCTTTGGGGCAGGGGCATGTCCTATTTCTTTTCCTTTATGGGTTGGGACTAACATTCTCCTTTTCTTCCATCTATACCTTACAAGGTAACCCACAATAACAACCTCATTTTTACAAGCTCAGACAACCCTGTATACTCTCTTTCTAGGCTTTTTATCTGCTGGTTTTACAAAAAGTGGGGTGGGAGTCATACGTATGTTTTTCTTTTCTTTCTTTTTTTTTAAGATTTTATTTATTTATTTGACACACAGAGAGAGAGAGAGATCACAAGTAGGCAGAGAGAGAGGAGGAAGCAGGCTCCCCGCTGAGCAGGGAGTGCAAAGCGGGGCTCGATCCCAGGACCCCAAGATCATGACCTGAGCCAAAGGCAGAGGCTTTAACCCACTGAGCCGCCCAGGCGCCCTTTAGTATGTTTTCCTACATCTTGCCTTTTTCTCTTATTTCTCCCCTGTGACAATCTCTCTTAGTCCCCTGGCATAGCTCTGATCTACTTTGTACCAACGGCCACCTAATATTCCCATGGTGTGGCTCTTGTAGGACTAAACCATTCCTGTCCAGATTCACTTGGGTTTCTGGGTATTTGCTTCATATTCTCGGTATGAACGTGACCAAACTGTCATTCCTTGGTCTGGTGGAGGAGACAGCACAGGGTCGGGTGGCCTCGGTGGTGATGATGAAAATGCATTTCTCCTGCTCCTACTCACCTGTGTGTGCATGCCCTTCATCCCAGCACGGAGAAGACCCTGAGGTCTTCACATCTGGGAGGCAGGAGGAGGTGTTAGCATAGACATCAGAAAGTTGGGCCTTGAAGGAGAACCAGGCTCAGGGCCCAGATGGTGGGGACTGGAGGCGAGGACTGGGGAGGGGGAGATGACACAGAGGGAATCTCATGGAGAAATGTGATTGTTTCAGAGAATCAAGCCCTTGAGTGTGCCTGGAATATGGGGTTGGGGGAGCAAAAAGGGAAGAGATGGCCGGTAGTCTGGGCTCACGGGCTGAGGGCCGGGAATAGATATGAGATACTCGAGGCTACTCGGGGTAGTCTAAATTTTCCTGAGTCCCTAGACTTCTCAAAGCCTGTCTTGGCTGGCAGCAAGTAGCCATGTAACTCCAGTAACTCAGCGGCAAGCATCTTGGCCCCAATCCCTGCCCCAGTGGAATGATCCTCTGAGGGGAATGGACCCAAAGCCCAAGATGACAAAAGACATTTTCCCAGCCACTGATCGTCTCCATAGTTCGGCTGTGGGAGCAATGTTCTGCCTTGAAACCACTCTGCTCCTTAACTTCCTCTTCTAATGTATTCATGGAGACCCAACTGGTATGGCCTGAGTTGGGTCCCCCAAAAGTTCATGTGTTAAAGTCCTACTCCTGGTTTCTTGTAATGTGACTGGATTTGGAGGTAGGGTCTTTGAAGAGGCAGTTCAGTTCAAATGAAGTCATTAGAGTGAGTCCTAATCCAGTATGATTGGTGCCTTTGTAAAAGAAGAGAAAATTCAGGCACAGACATGCGCAGAGGGATGACCATGTGAAGACGCAGGGAGGAGACGGCCATCTACAAGCCAAGGAGAGAGGCCTCCGCAGAAACCCACCCTGCTGACACCTTGATCTTGGACTTCCAGCCTCCAGAACTGTGAGAAAACAAATTTCTGTAGCTCAAGCCACCCCGAGTAGACTAATAACACCAACTACCTGACAGGCTCGGTGGGGCCTAGGGCACGAACATACCACCACCACGAAGGAAGCTCACAGTTCACTGGGGAGACAGAGTCAAGTGTGGCAGGAACCCCATAACGGTGAGCAAAGCAGCTGGAGGAGACAGTGAGGGGCATGTTCTCCAGCTCAGTGGGCAGGTCTGAGAAGCGGTCCAGTGTGGATGACACGTGCTGAGTCTTAGGACCCCCTCCTCCTGGTCCCCATATTCGAGGTCCTTTGCTTATCTCCTACCCAGTCACGAGGAATTTAACTTTATTTCCTCCTGGTTTTATCTTAGGACATGACTTGCTAACACATGGCCCTCTTAGGTTCATTAAAGGTAAACTACTTACTGAGATCTTGACCCACTGCAGATAGTGTTCAAAGTATCCTATTATCGTGTTCCCATACCTTGTACTTTCCTGGAAAGAAATCAAAGAGTCGTAACATCATTAAGAGGACGATCCCATACTCTCTGCAGCCATGTAGTGATGGGCTCACACCCACTTACTTCAACGATGACTGAGGAGATGTGAGTTTTGAGGAAGTCCTGAGCAGAATCCAGAGAGGAAAGGATATTGACCACTTTCACCTGGAAAACACAGCAATCGACAGGGTAGCAAGTGATGCAGGGATTTAATGAGATGGTTGGTTGGCATGTGGATATGAGTGCTGTGACCTGGGCCCCACACCGCCACAACTTGCTAGTTAAGAAAACCACAGAACCAGCCCAGCCCTCTGAGGGCAGAGGAATGAGAGGAGTATGTACCAAGCACTCGTTTTGTGCCAGACGCTGGGCCAAGCTCTTAATCCAAGTCACCTCACTGAGTCCAAGAATCCCCCACCTTACCCACAGTTTCCTTCACTAGGGGGTCCAGACACAGAGGATTCTTCTTCTGATGTACGGTCAGAAGGTCAATAGTAGCTAATGCTCCATAACATGCCTACGCCATTCCCCTCACTTCTTCCCATCACTCAGGCATTTTATCATCTCCCATCATCATGGGAAGAAGGGGGAGTCCAGTACGGTAAGATGTTTTGAGAGAGAGACCACATTCACATAACTTCCATGGCAATATACTGTTTTAATTGTTCTATTTTAACCCACTGAGCCACCCAGGTGCCCTTAATTGTTCTATTTTATTATTGATCATTGTTGCTACCCTCTTATGCCTAATTTATCAATTCGACTTTATTGGAACTGTGTATGTATGTAAAAAAACATAAGTACAGTAGGGTTCAGTACCCCCTGCGGTTTCAGGCCTCCTCTGAATGCTTCCCCCAAGGATAAAGGGCAGCTCTGGTACGCATAGGCCGTCAGAAGGCATTGTATTAGGGCTCCCTTCACAGAGGAGGTAGCTGACCCTGCTTGATGTCACCAGGCTGGGGATACAAAACCTGGGATTGTTATTTCACACAGATAAGAATCCCCACATGGCAGCTTGGGTCAAGAGCTGACGTCCACCCCACTCGCCCCCACACTGGCCCCTTGCGAAGGGCAAGGCATAGCTGCCCTGAACGTTAGAGGCATAGGACAGCAAGGAACCAGGGTGCTGTCCCCACTCTGTCTCCAGCTCGCCCTGGCACAGGACAACCATGACTGAGGTACAGCGATGGTCCCCAAGCAGAGCAAACATACTAGAATAGTCTTCAGGGGCACTCATGGTCGTGGTCTATCAATCAAGTAGTAGGCTCAGTGTTGCCCAAGGAGTGTACCAGCTACAACTGAAGGAGCTCATGGTTCACGGGGGAGACCCAGCTGCAAGTGGCAAGAAGCCCCGTGACAAAGGTCTGCAAAGGCAGCTGTGAGGAAAGTGCAGGGAAGACCACAGAGTTTTCCGTTGTGGCTGACGTCCCAAACCTCTCACGGGCAATTTATTCTGCTCAGTAATGAAATATTTTCTGAGTTGCTTCCGGGCATTAAGGATATAAGACGCACACACCCTAGCACGGAGCTCAGTTTCTGCTCTGGGGATGTCTGTGGTCCGAGGGTGGTCCCTGTGGTCCCGATTGCTGATACCTTCCTTGGCCTGGCTTCTCATGGGGGTGGGGAATTAATCTCAAGGGGCACACGTCCCCATCCCGTGATGACAGGGCTGGCCACATCGTGTGGTCTCTGGGCCAACAGAACGTAGGCAGAGTGGCAGTGTGCTGGTTCTAAGCAGTCACAGAAAGGGCAGCCTGTTTCCATTCACCCTCTGATTGCCTGTCCTCTACCTCGAGGACATGGGGTGGCTCAGACAGGAGCTGCTCCTTCAGGTTGGGCCTCCGGGTGGGCAGACGGGTGGAGAAGCCTGCCGTGGACCCAACAGTGAGAATGCGTTTGTGGTCAGAAGTCACTGGATTCTGCAGGCAGCATTATCTCAGTAACAGTGACCTTGCGAGCTTGCGTTCCACACATCAAGACAACAGCTCTCACCCGTGTGTCCAACAGGGCGCCCAGGGGAGACGTACTTACAGAAAGCAAGTGGTAGGAAAACCCAGTTTGGCATTTAAAATGGGTAGATAGCCAAGTCTTTTGATTTTTTTAAAAACTTAAATACTTGTAAAACCAACATCTCTGAGAGTCTGCGCGTGCTTTCATGATAAGCCCCCCCACCCTCTCCAGGAGAGAAAAGAAAAGAAGTCCTTACCCCCAATCCGCTGCTTTTGTGTTGAAGTTCCTTGATGCTTTGGTAGATAGTGCTCTGGTGAACAAACATACATGATATTTTCCAACTTATGACATGAACCGGCAAGATCACAGGCCTGGGTCTCCCCTCCCTACCCCCCAAAGCCATCAGATCTGGTTTTATTCTGTAATGGTTTTATTTTAGAAAAAAACAGCAGATGCAAGTAACGAATGCTCTGGTGTCAGGAAAGTGGAAGAAGGAAATCGGGATATGTCTTCTATGGCAGCACTCCTCATGCGAGGTGCGCAGGAAACCTCATTGAGTCAGGGCTGCTCAAAGTGGCAGGAACTACTTAAAAGAAATCCCACCCGAACTGCCTAGAGTAGTTTAATCTGAATGGTTTAGATCAGGGAGTGGTAAAAACAAAGATCAGATCGTAAATATTTTAGGCTTTATGAGCCACACTCTGTCTAAAGCACTCAACTTGGTCATTTTTATTTTATTTTATTTATTTTATTTTATTTATTTAATTTTATTTTAAACTTTGCCCTTTTAGCTGAAAGCAGCCGTAAATCATCTGTAAATTAGATGGCATGGCTGTGTTCCAATTAAACTTTATTTATAAAAATAAGCAACAGGCTAGATTTAGCCCACAGATTGTAGTTTTGGGGGCCATAGTTTCCTAACCTCTGGCTTAGATTTGAGGTCACATGTACAGAGCTATTTGCCTATTTGCAGACAGTTTGCCCCAGCTCTGAAAAGGCCAAGGAGTCTGTGTCTCCTTGAAGGAAAGCGTGTAAGGAACAGGGAAAAACCAGCTTAAAATGTTAACAAATCTGTGCTAGCCATAAACAAGCAGAGCAGAAAACTGGGGTGAGAATAGCATACAACGATCGGAAAATTCAGTTTTCTTTGTGAATAATGAGTTAGAAAGTCAGATGGGAAAAGAGATACAGAGAGAGAGAGACATGGTAAGAACTCATTCTAGAAGGTTTCACAACTGGAGTCAAGGGGACTGATGAGCTTCTCCAAACCTGAACAAGCCGACTCTGTAACGGGCTTCCCACGTAATAACTCCTCCTGTTTACAGAGTCTCTCTGGGACATCAGCCCCTTCATCTCCAGGAACCAGGTGACCAAGGAAGGGCAGGGGCCATTCCCACCCTTTCCTGACGGGAGATGGAAAGCCCTAAGACTCTGCAGAGGCAGAAGCAGGATCTGAAATCAGCTCTGACTCCAGAGCCTGTGTCCTTTCTCTGCTACAAACTACCTTTCTGGAATTCAGGGAAAGAAGCCAGAAGGCAGGGAGGAGAAAAAGAAAGGGGAAGTCAGAACAGAGGCTGTAAGAGAGGAGAAAGGAAACAGCGCCCATCAGACCAGCGAACAGAGCTAAACGAGGCAGAGAGAAAAGGACTTACCCTTGCCTTCCCGTATTTCTTGGCAGGGTTTGGAGAAAAAGAATTGAGAATAAGTAAGTAAGAGTGAGTCCAGGGCACTGCCATCAGCTTTCCAGCGAGGTGCCTGGATTCCGGGGGCCTGCTGAAGGCCAAGGGAACCAGAGCACGGTGTGTGGGGTGACCCCAGAGTTAATCGACCAGGTCACAGGCAAGTGGAAAAGGCAAGAAGGTAAAGCACGAAAGGAGAGGTGACACTGAACATGTGTCTTCTTTAAAGCCCAGCGGCTATCATTCATTTTATTTTTTTAAGATTAACTTTATTTATTTCAGGGAGAGAGAGAGAGAGGAGGGGAGGGGCAGAGGGAGAGGGACAAGCAGACTCCCTGCAGAGCACAGAGCCTGAATTGGGGCTCCATCTCACAACCCTGAGATCACGACCTGAGCTGAGATCAAGAGTCGGACACTCAACCCACTGAGCCACTCAGGTGCCCCTGCTGTCACTTATTTGTAACATAGCTCAGTTTCTTAGCCTGAGGCCCCCTGGATTTGACCCACGTGTGAGATGCAGATGCTTCATTAGTTTAAATGAAAGCCAGCCGGTGAGATGGGCTTTGCTCGGGTCCCGGGGAAACTCCAGAGGTTGTGGGTGGTTACCATTGACTGTTCCAAAGGGATGACTTGGCCACGGTGAATTGTTCTAAGAGTTTGTGCATTACTTTTCAGGGACTGTTTCAAACTTCCTTGGGGCTACGAGGAGAACAAAATAAACAAAGATCAACACCATCCTTCCGGACTCTGGAGCTCTCTCTGTACTGGCAGGAGCTTGGGGCGGGGGAGCGGTGACAAGCATACAGCCCTCCTTACGTGCTTGTGGGTGTGGGGACTGCCAGGAGGGACAGCACCAAGACACCCTACCTCGAACATAGAACCATGAACTCCCAGCGACCACCCAAAGCCATGAGGCTTTCCCGAGTGCCAGAGGCTGTGCTCTCTTTCTCACTCACCCTAACGGAGCTGCTGTAAAGCCCACTTTCCGGCAGCTATATCCCCATTTTACAGATGAGAAAACCCAGGCTCAACTTAACACACACTTAAATAGTGTTTAATATGTGAATGTGCAACAATTTTATTGCTCCCATTTTACAGACGAGGAAACTAAGGCACAGAGAGGTGAAACATCTCGTCCAAGTTCTTATCATCAGGAAGTGGCTGAGTCAGGCTTTAAATCCCAGTCTCCCTCCAGAGCCCAGGCTCCTCATCCCTGTGCTCTGTTGTTTCTTGAAGGGGACCCATTTGAGCCATTTAGTCACCAACCAGCAGGGGAAGGGAAGGATGGAAGTTTGTAGGGCTTGGGTGATGTATTTGCCTTCTCTTATCCACTTGTTACTGGTGACGCAAAGCACCAAATGGAATCTCCTCCCGTTCCCTACACTTCGAGAAAAATGATGTGTGTGTGTGCGTGTGTGCGCGGGCGTGCATGCACGTGCGTGCACGTCTGTCTGGGGGTGGAGGGGTTGATGGGCGTGAAAGCGGAGACGGTGTTAAAGCGGTGAGAGCAGCAGCACAACGAGCGGAGTTTGGGAGCAGCTCCGGGCACCCTGACGCCTCCCCGAAACCGCTCACGTGCTCACAGACTTCTGGGCCACATAGCAATGACAGGTGGTGGGAAGTCTTGACGTGCCCGAGAGAGGGGCATTTTTACCCAAAGGTTACTTGTGGTATAAGGAAGCTAAGAATAGTATGGACATTTGACATCTCTAACGGTTACAGCATGTAGAACTGGACTGTTTGAACTCACCAAATGGTCAGCTTTTGCTTCTAGATCACTTGCAAAGGATAAAAGATTCACTTTGGTGGGAGCTTTACTCATCTACAAAAGAGGGAGAAAGACAACTGTGTCGTGGCTGTGGGATTTTTAGGCCTTAACAATATCTGATAGACAACAGAGTGAACTATGGTCCGTAGAGTAAGGCTGTAAACTCTTACGTAGGTGACAACAGCTGCACCCTTATTTATACATATAAAACCGTATTATTGTTATCCAACTACATGATTCAACCATAAAAAGAAATCAAGTACTGATCCAGGCTATAATGGAGATGAATCTCCAAAACTTTAGGCTACACAAAAGGGGACCAACCATTAAACACAGAAGGTCACATGCTGTATGATTCCACTCAAATGACACATCCAGAATCGGTAAATTCGTAGGAGAACATAAGTTAGTAGTTGCCAGGGCTGGGAGAGAGGGAAGAGGAACAACTATGGAAGGGGAATGAGGCTTTCTTTTGGGGCGATAAAGATGTTTTGGAACTGGATAGAAGCGATAGTTGAGCAACGCTGTGATTTTACTACAAGCTAATGAATTGCTCACTTTATTTTTTTTATTTTTCATTATTTCTTAAAGATTTTATTTTTAAGTAATCTCTCTGCCCAACGTGGGGCCCGAACTCATGACCCTGAGATCAAGAGTCGCCTGCTCTATGGATGGAGCCAGCCAGGCACCCCTGAATTGCTCACTTTAAAATAGTTAATTTATGTTATGTAAATTTCACCTCAATAATAAAAAAAAAGGAAAGAAAACCAAAAAACCCAGAAGTATCTACTGTTATTTTTCCCCCAAAGATCAAGCATGAATACATGGGTCACACCTCAGCCAAGTAGACGTTATAGTCTATGGTGTCTACTCCCGAAGAGCTGAAATCCATAAGGTTTTTTCTTCCTGCTGCATCCAGCAGCACAATATTGTCAATATTTACATTCAGATTTTTAAAATCATTGCTTATGTTTCCAGCATGCTGTATGATAAAAAGAAAAGTTATAGGTAAGTCCATTCTTCAAGAATGCCACATACTTTCACGCATTAAAAGAGCAGTGACCCAAGACAAAAAAACCACAGATGAGCACTTCACTGGCATTTCTTCCTGGTACTCTCCTCTCCCCTCCCACTCCTTCCCTGCATCCCTGCCTCCTTCCTTACGCCCCACACCAAGCACTGTGTGAGGAGCTGGGATACATAGCTAAGTAATATTCTATCTCAGCCCTCCAAGTCCTCATAGGAAGAGGCAATGTCATAATAAAGGCACATGAACTGCATCAGGTCCCCGGGGAGAGGAGAGAGTCTGCCCAGGCCAGGGTCCCGGACAGGACAACGGAGAGGTGGCAGCTTCTGAATGGGTCTGGACAAATACAGATGCTGAAAGGGGACAGGCAGGCTGTATCCCAGGGGAAGGAGGCAGCATGCCCCGGACTTGCATAGTGAGATCACTTGAGATCACAGGGACATGGCTGGTGACTCGGGGTTGCCCTACAAGGCAGTCAGTGTGGAGTGCCCAAGTGTCCCCAGCACTCTGTCTCTTGTGCACAGAGAACATGACACAGGGCATGATGGCAAATGAGCAGAGGGCATCTGGCGAGGGCTTGGTTGCAGAAGTATATTTGTATAGAAATGCAAGGAATATTTAGGGAGGCTAATCAACACGAGACAAAATATAATGCAATACAAAATTTATATTCAGCTTTTAAATAAACCCCTTCCTACCTGAAAACTCTCAGGCCATCACAGTCTCCTGGTGCCTCTGAAAGCCTTCTGTGATGTCTCAGTGGGCAAGCTGTGGGGTTTAGCCTCTTTCCTTGGTATCCCATGATGTCTGCTTCCATTGGGAAGCCCAGAAGAAAGAAGGCTCCTTACGTTTTTTCCTATGAGAAGACCCGAAGGCCTCCACGTATGGGGAGGGGGTCAGCCTAGGTTCCTGGCACCCTGGGCCTGACCAGCTGAAACTCTCTTGCTCCTCTTCCCATCCAGTATGCTCCTGAGTGGGCTCTCCTCGGAGTCTTTAAGGCTCACGACTTGGGGGTGGGTTCGGGCGAAAGGGCAGGAAGAAGTCATTCCCTTCTATCAGCTTCCATGGCTGCTGCCATGCTGTCTTGCTGAGGGCCAGCAGAGCTCCACAGAGGTCCCTTGGAGTCCTGGGGCCACAGCCATGATTCCCAAGGGGCCATGACTGTGTGGGATGGAGTTCTGGGTACCTCGTTCCCTCCTCAGGGACCTAGGTCCCTGAAAAGGGTGCCCCGTGTTGGAGAGTCAATATCCCCAGGGCTTTGTTCCTCTAGGGACACTGACACACAGCAAGATAAGATCTTCCTGCATTGTGTCCACAGCGAGGCCCTTGTAGAGCATTCCAGTAGTCAACCAGAGAAACTCAGGCCTCAAGAAAGACAAAAAACGGGTTGAGGGGGTGATGAAAATGATGGTGAATTAGAAGAGGGTGTTGCACAACCTTGTGAGTGTACTAAATGTCACTTTTAGATGGTGACTTTTATCTTATGTGAATTTCACCTCAATGAAAAAAAAGAAGAAGGCAACGAGATTGAAGACACGTGTCCATTTCCTGACTGGCTCTAATTCCTTACCTCCTGAATGTTGAGATGCTCACTGATATTGTAGCTGTTCTCAAGCTTAAGTGTGGTATAGATGCCCTTATTTTCTTTGCAGTCGCTGTGGGAATAAACAGAGAAGTCACGATCCAGAAAGGCAGCCATGCCTACCTCTGTCCCCCCCTAAGGATGGAGAGAGAGAGAGATTCACTGTTTATCTTTTGTTTTGTCTAAATCTGCACGCAGAGAAGCGGCTTCTGAGTGGTCACCCCTCATGCCTACCGTTCTGGACTTCATTCCCTGCTTGGCTTAATGTTCCATCTTTGGAACAGATGCGGTAAGACTGGCAAATCATCCTTCTGTCTGTCTCCTTTGTGCTTTTACTAGTGCTGTGAGGGATAACAAGTTCACAAACCGGGAAGAAATAAACTCATAAAAAACAAACAAAAAATGACACCACCTGCTAGAAAGAGGTGCGTTACAGAGCATATCATGGGCTTTATTAAAAGATTCTATCAAGCTCCTGCCGGACCACCTGCCTCCGTATTTCCAGGGCTGAGCTTCACTTACTAAACATGTGGTTGGATGTATATTTTACGGGCAGGATGGAGATAGGAAGGCGGCCCCACCTATATCCAGATGGTCAGTACACTAACTCAGCCTCACCTGTATCCAGATGGTCAGTACCCTAACTCAGCCCCACCTGTATCCAGACGGTCAGTACCCTAACTCAGCCTCACCTGCATCCAGATGGTCAGTACCCTAACTCAGCCCCACCTGTATCCAGACGGTCAGTACCCTAACTCAGCTTCACCTCTCTGAGCTTCTCTGAGATGAGCAAAATGCCTCCTTGACTGAGCTAAGAAGGGCAAGCTCATCTGATGCACATCCCTGTGGCTGAGACAGCCACTTCCTGGGGGTGCCTCTTCCTCGTCCAGCTGCCAAAGCCCTCTAGACCCGAGGGATGCCTGGGAGAACCCACTTTCCCACAGCCCTAGGAGGTGTGATACTCCTCTCCAGGGAATCCCCAGTTGGTTGGTGTTGTTGGAACGGAGAGCTTGATACACTAACCACCACAGGTAAGGATACAGAATTCTGTAGGAGCCAGAGTCACAAAGAGCTGGCAGGCTGGGCCAAGGCCAAGAAGATTGGCATTGTCCTTTCAGGCCAAGGATGGTTTAATCATGCACAGAAACTCCAATTGACTGATAACGTCTGCCTACAACATGCTGTGGAGAAGATCCCGAGACTCTTCTGGCTATGAACAAGACCACAGCTGACTACCAAGGTCTACCACGAAGGCCACTCATTGCTGTCTCTGCTAGGGGAGCCTCTGAACCCTATTGAACAGAGAGGAAGTAAAACTGCCCAAGGTCACCAAGGCCTGCTCCCTGATCGTAGAGCCAAGACTGGAGCCCGTCCATCAGCTGCTTCACTACTGCATGTCATAGATTTGGACTCATCTGCTAACTTGTTATATGGCGTTTACTTGGGGCGGCATGATTCCTGTACAAAGAGTTTTCAAAGCGTCTCATTAATGCATCTTAGGGTCACCTAAACCAGTAAGATCTAGTGCGTACTGGATGGGGGACCTTGCCGAGGTCTAGAAGGCTTTCAGGGGGAGGATTTTCTTTTTGGTCTTATTTCCACTATCTCTTTGCAAAGACAAGAGAACAGCTGGTCTTATCAAGCTTAAAGACACTTTGAAAGCAAAATTCTTATTCTGGAACAACATTTTCAATAGCCAAAAAAAATGCATAATGCCATTAATTCTACCTGTAAACTTGTTCAAAAGTGAGATTAATATCCGGGTTGTTAAACACCATGCCAGACAGATAGTATTTCCAATTCTCATTTAGTAAATATGGTGTGTCCAAAATCTAGAACAAATTTAAAAAAACCTTTTTTAAAAGAGATAATTTACACAAATATATATATACATATAATAAAATAAATATTGTTAAATATATTTTGGGGATTTTCAGAGCATGGTTTTCTTCATTGGTTTCAAATTTAAAATGGGAAAATAATAGTGTGACTGGAATAAATCGACCCCTGGGTAGCATCGATAAACATTACTGAGCTACTTTTTTTTGGAGAACACTTCTCTTAGTAAGGCAAGTACAATAGAAATGGGAGAATTGACAACTTGATTCAGAATAGCCAATAGAGAGCCATAAAGCAGTTGGTCCACCTCTTCGCTATTTTTCTCTAGAAAAAATGAATTAAAACTTGCATACTCTTTCACTTAACATCATATATCGAAGATGGCTAATATGTCATATATTATCATCTATATAAAGATGAGCTCACTAGTGTATGACCGTGTATGTGCTTGAGGGATGTAAGTTTCAAAATATCTCCTATTTTGGGGCACCTGGGTGGCACAGTCAGTTAAGCAGCTGACTTTTGGTTTCGGCCCCTGTCGTGATCTCAGGGTCATGAGATCAAGCTCCACGTCCGTCTCTCTGCTCAGCATAGAGTTGGCTTGGGATTCTCTTTCCCTCTCCCTCTGCCCTCCTACTAGTGCTCACACCCTCTCTCTCTCAAATAAATAAATAAATCTTTGAAAAGAAAATCCCCTATTTTTTAAGAATTCCTTTTTAGCAATTTAACACAGCACAGAAGATAATGAAGTCTGGCTTGATATAGCACTATTATTTTTTATGAAGAGCCCAAATGGACATAATTTACATTATTACATAATTTACATTGACACTCCCAATTTAATTTTCCTCAACCAACTGAACAATTAAAATACAATGACAACTGGTTACCTTTGTAGTCACTCACCAAGTTTCATAACAGATTTGAGGTAAAAAGGCATTTACAGTAAAACAGGGAAACAGAAATAAATTTTAAAAACCAGAATCTGGAGAAAAGCACCAGAAAGTCAGAGTGACAAGAGTACCATACAGACCCAAACTTCCTCATTAATTAATGACGCTGAACTGAGACGTGGTCCCATAGGGTCCACAGGATGGAGTTTCAGAGGGAGAAGGTAGAGCCTGAATTCATTCCCCAGTGAGCGACGTCCCCTCGTTAGACGTCCTCCGGGGACGACACTCGGCCATGAGGTGTGGAATTTTTCAAAGCCTTTCACTTCACATTGAAGGCCTCAAAACATTGCATGGGCAACTGTCCTTTGAAAAACTCTTTAAAGTGTCAGGAGCCTCCTGGGCTACCCCTCCCTGGGAATTTCCTTCCCCCGCTTATTGCAATCCTCACTGATGAGCAGGCCTTAACTTCTGGTGCTCATTTCACTTGACATTCAAAAAATAATTCTTTACCACATTTTTGTTGTTGTTGCTGCTGCTCTGATGAATAGAAAGAATTTTAATTTACTGAATAAAAACCAAAATGCTCATCTCTTTGCCCCCACAAGATATAGGGAAATCAGTTTCCACTCAAGCCCTCCCCGCAATGGGCCAGGAAGCCATCCTTACCTGGAATAACTTCCTGTTCTGATAAGGCTCGCAGACCAGTTTTTCCATGTTTCCACCGATGACAAACGTGAGGACGACAATGGTCATCAGTATCCAACAAAAGAGGAAACTGACTCCAACCCCGCTGGAAACAAAAACAAAAACAGAACAGAAATGAAGTTTAGAATTCTACAGTAAATTATTCAACAGTCAGGAGACTGTTGGCTGACTGGCTTCTTCGGTAAAGCATGTGACTCTTGATCTCGGGGTTGTGAGTTCAAGCCCCAAGTTGGGTGTAGAGATGACTTAAAACAGAAAAAACTACAGGTCCAATATTACCTACCAGTACTTACTAAATCTGCCTATGCGTGCAGGAAAAGGACCTAGAGCCTTTGCTTTGTGCAGGTTAAGTGAGCTCACCTGCTCCAGAGCAAAGACAGGAAGCGGTAAGCCCTGTGACCTTCCAGTCCCAGGCATAAATTTAGGGAACGCTCCGACTTAGTCTCCGGTTTCCTTGCAGCCCAGCGCAGGGATTCAGACATGGCGTCTGGAGTCAGGTGAGTGAACCTGGCCTTCTGCAGGGGACGTGGGGAGTGGGGAGGTGAGTTGTGAGGTTCTGAGGCAGGAAATGTACCATGGGGAAGTCTGAGAAGGGCCAGCGTGGCTCTGCATGCAGAGGGAGGGCTGAGAGTGGCCTGAACACAGCTCAGGAGGTGAGCAGGGATGCAAGGGACGGGGCCTGGCTGGTCCGGGAAGGGGAGGCTGCTGAGGGCCTAGAAGCACAGGAAGAACATAACCCAGTTTCTCTGAGGGAGAACGTTCTTGGCAGAGCATGCAGGACAGGATGGACAGAGGCCCGCATGGATGGGGCTACCACTGAGGAGGCTGCTGCCGGTCCTGGGGTGGTGGGCCGATGTGGCTGGAGGCAGGGGACAGAAGGGATGGGACACGGGAGATGGACACAGCAGGATGTGCAGGAGATGCTGCGCAAGAGACGGCGAGGAAGGGCCCAGGGTGATGCCAGGGCTTGTCAGCAGGGAAAGGAGACACGGGTGCTCAGGAAGGGAAGAGCGGGAGGGATCTGGTCCCCGTGAGACACGGTGGTGGGGATGCTGGAGGGGACTCCAGCTGCTTAGAAGAGACCACTGGTCCTTGGAGATGGGATTGGAGGGAGAGGCAGCCCCGGGCGGGCCTGGGGGACTGTGCTGCTTGAGGAGCAGGCGGCAGGAGGGCAGCCAGTGAACACGAGGGCGAGGGAGAGTCGAGGGCGAGGGAGAGTTGCAGTGTGGGAAGGAAAGCACTGGGACACAAGGTCACAGAAGAGAAAACAAAGGCCAGTCTGCAGGGGGAGGAAGCGCGGGGGACCCAACCGCTGCAGGGAGGGCACATCCCAAGGAACTATGGGAAGTCCGCTGGCTGGAAGCCTGGAAGCCATTGCTGACCCGAGGGCAGGGGACGGGGCTGGGCAGGGCAGGGAGGTAAGGAAACAGAGAACAAATACCATTATTTCTAGATGTCCGTCCAGGGAAGTGAGAGGGAGGAAGTGGTGGTGGGAAGTTTTCTGTCCTTATGTTTCAGGAGGGGAGAGAGCAGAACAGGTTTCAGTGTTGAGAAGCAGGGTTAGGAGAGGAGAAGAGAATGAGGACACGGTAGAGGGAAGGCTGATCCCGGGTACCCCCAGGACGGTGCGCAGGGGTGGGGCTGGAAGAGCAGGCGGGAGAGGCCGGTAGGGAGAAATCCCTCTGCACAAGGCAGGGCACGTGTGTGGATGCAGGGGTGCTGGAGTTTTGAGAAGCTGTGTGATGGCTTTTATTTTCTCTGTGAAGAAGGAAGTCGAGCCTTCTGCTGAGAGAAGGGGAAAATGAGGAGGATGGATATATGAGTGGAAAAAGCCTTTGTAGAAGGAAGGGAGGGAGGAGGGAGGGGTCATGTAAACCGTCGGTGGAGCACTTCAGACCGACCCAGCTACTCTCAAGAGCTTACTGTTAGCATTTCTAACCTTTGTTTCCTAAATATACCTCGGTCTAGAAAAGGAACACACCACAGCCCAAGGCCTGTCACCCAGATAGGAATGGCTAATGTGGGGCGCCTGGGTGGCTCAGTGGGTTAAAGCCGCTGCCTTCGGCTCAGGTCATGATCCCAGGGTCCTGGGATCGAGGCCCACATCGGGCTCTCTGCTCAGCAGGGAGCCTGCTTCCTCCTCTCTCCTCTCTCTCTGCCTGCCTCTCTGCCTACTTGTGATCTCTCTCTCTGTGTCAAATGAATAAATAAAATCTTTAAAAAAAAAAAAAAAGAATGGCTAATGTGTGTTCCAAGAAGGAGGAGAAGGAGAAGTAAAACAAGTACAAGAAAAACAACAGGCAACAAAGACCATCTGTGGTCAGCAGAGATGAAAACATTTATTATCTGGACCTTCATAGAAACGTGGGCTGACTCCTGACCCACACCATTAGGATCAAGTGACGCGTGCATAATCTCGGAAGCCCCAGTCAAACCTCTTCAGGACTTTGGTCAACCACCCAGGGTAGCCCACCTCGTTCCATTTCAGTGACCCCGGGACCTCCCGCTCCTTGGTGGCTGATGTTTGTTCATCCCCCGTGCCTCATGATTATACTAAATGTGCAAAAACACTCCTTGTGATGCTTTGTCCATAGTTGGGTCCTACTTCCTTAAAAACAGATCCCCTGGAATGGGAATGACTTGACCAAGGCAGTTGTTGTATTTTTAGGGTCCCTGCTACAGCCTGACAAACTGCTTTCTGAATGCTCTATGACCGCTGACCTGCCACCGATGTGGCCCGTTTGTGACACCTGGGGCTACACCGGGTATTAGCTTTTCTTCAAAGCTCCAGCTAATCTGAGTATGGTATTCAAGAGCTAAAGCTTGAAATTTCACAGTGCACATCAGTACAAGAGATGGTTTTCTTGCTGCCTGGGTGAAGTCTCCTTCCTTCAGAGGAGACCATCCATGGGCCTTGGAGAGAGGTGTATGCTCCCCCTGTATCCCGTCTGGTTCCTAATATGCTCCCTGGGCCCTCAGAAGACACAGGCTTCAGAGCAGAGTCGGGGCTCTCTGTATCTCCTCCCGCCCTGATCTTTCACTAGGAGCCCCAGGGGATAAGGATTCTTGGTTGGTTTTTGAAGAGACCATGTTCTTCAACAGCTGGTGCCGCCGTTTTTAAGGACAGGTGGTCTTGTGGTTACAGCTGAACAAAATATACTCTTTCTGCTTCCTACAGGCAAATAAACAGTTTTTAAGAAGAAATGACATTCTTCTAATTGGTTTGACTAGACCAACTACACTTGCGTCACTTTCCTCCTTTACCATTACCCAGTTGTTGACCGATGTCTCAGGAGATGGAAGAGCCTGCCAAACGCGAATTCCATGCTGAGTGGTGGGTGTCCATGGAGCCCACAGCCACCCTCAGGCTGCAGGCCCCCTGAAATGCATCTGACCAGCCTTTTCCCTACGGTGTGAAAAAGCCCATTGCTCCCAAGCCCCAGGCTTCCACGGGACTTTGTCTCTTTAGAGATTCCTTAGTCTGCAGAGGTGAGAATTATACCCAAACTGAAGTAATTTTAGTCTCCCTCCAATGGCTCATGACCCCCCCTTCTTCTTCTTCTTCTTCTTCTTCTTCTTCTTNTTCTTGTTCTTCTTCTTCTTCTTCTTCCTCTTCCTCCTCCTCCTCCTCCTCCTTCTTCTTCTTCTTCTTTTTTTTTGAAGCTAGATAGCACCTATTTTGGTTTTGTCCCTTAAAAATGTTCAAATAGAATTTTACAATAAATGCACCTGTTTGGAGCAATGTACTCCCTCCCGTCAAGCAGTTAAAAAGATGGGATCTATAGATTCACCATCGAAGAAACACTGACAAAACAGCCAAGTACCAGGAAGAGTAAAATCTGAACATTAAACTCATGTTCTATCAGTAAATGTGTACATTGAAACAAAAAGGCAGGACAGTATACTCTTCCTTGCTGGGTTATTTAAGTGTAGACATGTGAGCAAATAGGCTTTTCCATGCACACATCTCTGTTCAGTTTTGTACGATTTTTGCAGACTCCCATGTTGTTAGCTTTAAGATTATTTGTAAGACTATTGTGCCCGCGGGCAGCTCTTTCTGCCCACAGGTCCTGTCCCCGTGCTTTAAAAAAAAACACCTTTTTTATGGGGCACCTGGGTGGCTCAGATGGTTAAGCATCTGCCTTCGGCTCAGGTCATGAACTCCGGGTCCTGGAATTGAGCCCCACATTGGGCTCCCAGCTCAGCGGGGAGTCTGCTTCTCCCTCTGCCTCTCCCCCTGCTTGTGCTCTCTCTCTCTCTCTCTAAAGAATAAATAATATCTTTTAAAAAACCACCACCAACAGCAACACCTTTTTTTGCATCAAAACGACAACAAAAACCCAAAACCGAAAGACTCCTGTGTTGTGATAATGCGAAGAAAGGCTTGTACTATACGGGAGGTTACAGGTTTGATGGAAAGGCCATACCATCATGGCTTATCAGTCTGATTAATTACTGTAGTGACCCAATGTTTGGAAAAGCACATTAATGGAAGACACTTGCTTGGTACTAGCAACATAAGCTGAGATGAGAGAGCATGGCTGAGGTTTTGAGTCTCCATTGCTCCAGGGACTTGTTCTAAACATTCACCTTCCTCTTGAACCCCATCACACTCCCTGCTGTTGATTCTTGAGGTTTGGACTGGAAAACAACATGTCAACTTAGAAGTCACACAGCTTCCTCTCTGGGGTGCATTCAAAGCTTCTATCTCTGCCTCGTCTTGATATTTCTGGCCCTATCTGCCGTCACAGCCAGCTCATACCCCGTGTGCTTTGTCTCACCCTGATAGGGGAAGGGCTTTTTGCTTGCTTGTTTGTTTCAAAACTATGAACTTGGATATGAATGTCTTGGAAGCAGGCACAATGGCTCATGACTCATACCCCACACCTGCTCTTATCACTGATTCAGGCTTCATGTCTAAATCCTAAGGGTGCTGGGTGGGCAATCTCTTTGCTAAAGTGAGTTTCCAGAGTTTCAAAGTAAACAAGCTGACAATACTGTTGACCACAGAGAATAGTGTCTAAGACCAGAACAATCCTCTGCAAGTTAATGGAATAAATGGAGGGAGGGAGGGAGGGAGGGAAGGAAGGAGGGAGAAAGAGAAAATACAATCGGAATCAAGATGGCAACCTTAGAAATAATTTCATTACAGAGGAGCCCACCATATACAGACACTGTGTTGATGCTTGTCTATCAAAAGGTTAACGATTTAGAGTTTTCCTTTACTTTTTTACGCATGGTGGGATTTCCCACACTGACAGAAGTACAAAGACACCAGCAGGCCCACTCCACTGGAACCCAGAACACTCAGCCCAGAGGCCACTGGCTTCGTGTCATCTGCTGTTCTCCCTGCATTTCCACCCCCCACGTGGCAAGGAAGAGCAAACACTCACACCATGAGGAAGATGCCCCCCGTGTTGGAGACGCAGCCTCGTCTGGTCGGGGTGGCATGGCGGTCATAGCCACACGTGCCACACATCAAGCCCAGGTAATAAAAAACCACCACGAGTGTCAGCAAACAGCAGACAACCAGGCCACCCAGCCACCTGGTGAAGCAAGCACAGTGTTATTGTACATAAAAGAGGTTGACGTCAGGATAACACAAAAGCTGTCAGGCTAGGGCTGGAGCAGCTGAGTGACAATTGGGAATCAGATATCCGATTCCCCCACCGATGCCTCAGAGAATCACATTGTAGTGACACGACCCCTTCCCACCCCTAGTCCTCCAACCCGACTGGCAGGAAACCTTAATTTTTATCTTGGTTATGAAGAGCTCTGTCTCGCTCATTGGTCAGGAGACTATTGTTTCCTTCCTTTGCTTCATTTCCGTAAGCAGGGTTTACTCAAGTTCTCCGAAGCTACTGATAACAGTACCCCTTCAGACCTGTACAAGGTTCCTGAGGCGGCAAGCACTTATTACAATGATGATGAGATGCAGACAGATCACGATGAGACAACAGATAAAGAAATAATCAGGTTCTTTTCCCTGGTCTTTCTCTAAAATGCTTTGGGGTTGCAGGAATGATTGGGGAGGGGAGCACTGTGTTGTTTGCTGAACCAGAAACTCTCCACGGGGAGTGCATTGAATATTTTAGAATTTACGGGCATCCTAAATCAAGTGCCTGCAGAAAGCAAATCTTAATTTTGTAATGGTCCTGTGAGACATTTTAGGGTAATGGGTCCTCCATTAGGTTTTACTGGCATTCCCGGAATGTGCAACAACCTTTTCCAGCAGCCGAGGAGCATTCAAGGGTAGAGATGCTTCCCAACCATTAAAACACTAAAAAAAATAAAGAATTTACTTCTGTGACAAAAGCTGCCACTGAAACTTTTCATTAAATTAAGAGCAATCTCAATAATTGCAAAAGCCACCCGCACCCACTCTGTGGGCATTTTGTTCCAGAGACTGGAGATGCCAAATCAAACAAGCCATGGATCCTGGCCTTGGAAATCTTCTGCGGTTAATGCGTGCTTCAACTGCTTGGTTAAATTTCTTTTAAAAATAAGCTTCTAGGGGCGCCTGGGTGGCTCAGTCGTTAAGTGTCTGCCTTCAGCTCAGGTCATGATCCCAGGGTCCTGGGATGGAGCCCCACGTCCAACTCCCTGCTCTGCGGGAAAGCCTGCTTCTCCCTCTCCCACTCCCCCTGCTGGTGTTCCCTCGCTCTCTGTATCTCTCTCTGTCAAACAAATAAATAAATAATCTTAAAAAAAAAAAGCTTCTAGTTCTCAGGGCAGGGGACTCAATGTGCAGACAGATAATTATGTCATTCTTTCCATTTGTGAAACTCTAACCTCTAATGAGATTGTAAATTCATTGGGAAAGGGTCAGTCTTTGTTTGTTCTGACACCTGCTGGGGTGACCTAGCCACACGGTAGGAAAATGGCTGATTACAGGGCAATAATTGAGAGCATCGTCAGATGGGGGTTGAAAACCCTTCTTGTGAACATCGTCACTGACCTTGTGAAAGCTATTCCGCTCCCCTGAGCCTCAAGTTCCTCATCTATGAAACAAGGTTACAAATAGAACAGAACACTGCAGGATTTTCTATTTTTGTTTGTTTGTTTGTTTGTTTGTTTTGGAGTATTAAATGAGATGTCATGCGTACAGCTCTCTGGAGGGCAGGCCGTAACTGTTCCTGAACTGCTAACAATTATTGTTATCTTGGGTCCTTGCATAATAAATATCCGAACAGAAATGGAAGTCTCTGGAATCTCCATGAGTTTGGGCAATAAGAATGATTCTGAAAGTGACAGGTGGTGGGGCTGAGCCTTTCGGAGAGGAGAGGACATCTTACATCTCACATGGTCCTTGAAGTAACTCAAGTCTGAAGGTCCACCACCCCCGACCAGCCCTGCCTGAGATGTCTGCTGTCGTCTCCAAGGCCAAACCCTACCGGCTAACATTTTCTAATGGGTCAACCCGCAGCCGAGGACCACAGCTGCTTCCCTGAGCTCTCGAGTAACTTACTCATTTCAAGGATGTTCTTTCTCTAAGAACGGACCTTGACGTGCTGATTTTATAAGCCAATGAAAAGAAGAATATTATCCAAATTTCCTCCTTAATTCCTTTATAGGCTTTCAAATCCTTTTACATTCGTTAGATAGTTATAACTAGGATTCTAGAAGCCATTAATGATATCAGAATTGCAAATTATTGACTGTTTGGCTCAAGAACTTCCAGTCTTCAATTTTTAAAAATACACATAATACTTCATGAATTTGCATGACAGCCTTATGCAGGGGTCATGCTAACCTTCCTTGTGTTGTTCCAATTTTACCGTACGTGCTGCCAATGCTAGCACTCCAAGTTATTAAATAAACATAAACTAGGGTTAGCACATACCAGGTCACGCGCTTTTTGTACAATCTTCTCTCACAAGATGATCCCGGTTATCATGTCTCATTTCACCCTGTTCCAGAGCAAGTTTCACCCCTTAGCTTGCCAGCTCCGGGAGGGCGGGGGGCACTCACCTGTATGAATCATACTCCTCCAACGTGGGTAAATTTCGGTGGATGTAAGTTTCAGTGTCATTAACGTAACCCATGAAATTGGACAGCTTATCCTGTATCGGAATCCGCTCGCCTATATTTTCAATATTTGAACCAAGGGAATTCAAGGAACTTTTGATATCTGAAAACAAAGATACCCAGGTTATGCATTTTCAAATCTAAGGGAAACAGAAACTCTGTTTTGGAACCAAAAGCTTCAACCCCTTTACGTATTCCCCATGTTATGCACGTGTTTCAAACATGGAAAAGTTCTACAACAGCACAAATGTAGCCAAGACCATCAAAGAGCAATTACTTAACAGAACAGCAAGCTATGCGCGCTGACTTTAATGACATGGTGCTGAAGTCAAGCCAGAGTTTTCTTCCGCTGCTTATTTCATTAAAAATTAAAATGAATCTGGTACTAAAGCCTATGGCCTACCGTGAACCAGGCACTTTTATAAATGCTAACTTATTTATTCCACCAAAGTAGGTATTCTTCTTCCTATTTTACTATGTGATCTTGAGGCCCATCAAGGTTAAATTACTTGTCCAAAGATCTTTTTTTTTTTTCCAGGAAGCACTAGAAATGGGATTGAATCCCAGGTTTGTGTAACTTCAAAGCTTCCGTGAAATGATTTTGGGAAAATAATTTAATAAGAAATAGCATTCAGGAACAGAGTAATTTGCCAGGAACAATTTTTTTGAACAAATTGCCTGACCCCAGGCAACATTTTTGCTAAAATTTGATTTGACTTCTACAAATTGAGATGTGTTAAAGTACATCTGTGTCTCTCCTATGCAGATAGCAATGTATTCCCAGTGGTCAAAGAGTTTCTATTAACATTCACCCTAACCTTTCAGACAGAAGATCAGTTCTAATTTTCTGGAAAGGGTTTGTCCATTGTGATGGGTCCTGGGATCAGAGCTACCCAGGACACAAACATCATCTAATTTAATGCTCACACAGGTCTGAAGTTGGTGCTATCCGCAGTGATTCTGGACATGGGTGTACTAACAACATGCTCATCGGTTAAATGTCCACTGATCCTGGAAAGGGAGATCGATTTCGTTGCAGCCGCAGAGACAAGACTAGCTGTTCTCACAATGTGATCCCCGGGCTCCCGGTGAACTTCGGGTAGATGGTAGCATGAATCAAAATGGAGTGACATAAAATGGTGGGGACCTTCTTCAAAGGTTGTTGTTCACGCAGAGCTTCTAGGAGGAGACTGCTATCCATAGTGGTTCCATTGTCCTTTAAATGGACCCGAAGGCCCCAGGATCTTCAACAAGCTGACTGGGTAGTGGGTCTCTTCTTTAACTCTGGAGTTTCTGGGACTTTGACAGATGGGGGATGCAGATGCCCGCTCCCCAGTGAACAGTTCCCTCAACTCACAATCAGTTCCTTCTGCTTCTTAGGCTGTCCTGGTCTCCCACACGACCCAACTCCCCGGCCTTGACAACCTGGGTGACTCTGTACGTGAATGGTATCCTCTCTCCCCAGATACTTCCCTCAGGCCCCAGATTGGATGTTGCTTCCTCCAGGAAGCCTTCCACTACTCTTTCCCGCCTTGGATCCCTTGCTCATACCTTGTCATTCTACCAGAGTGTGGCAAATGGCAGCCGTATACATGCCCAGCTGAAGGGCAAGGTGGGGATCAGGCTTTATCCATCTCCCATCCCCAGAGCCCTGCAGAGCCTGGCACACAGTAGGCACTCAAACTATGTGTGTGGGGTAGGACTGAATGATCAACACATGGGAGCTCAGGGTTCTTATTTGTTTTGGAAGGACATGAAAATAAGCAACTGATATTCAGGTGAATGGAATGATTGCTACTCGCCCAGACCTGGGAAAACTCTGGCTTGTGCTGAGGCAATGACAGTGTGCAATGGGCCTCGCTCCCACATACTGCACACCTTGCTTTGCCAGACTTACAAGGGAGGGCTGCACGTATGGCAGAAGAGGTCCAGAAAGGGGGAACAACAAAAAAAGTAAACACAGAAATTAGTAAGCAGGTGGCTATCAGACATACAGCGTGTGTTAGCCTTCAGATGCTAGCATAGGAAAGCGTGAACTTTGTCTTTAATCTCTTAATATTTTAAAGTAGAATCTCAGGTGAAACAAAAAGGAACCCACAAAATATTGAAAGCGCTGTGTGATAGGATAAAACAGTTTTTTTACCCAGAGTCTTAAAGGGTTGAACGAACACTATTGGGGAAAAAAAAAAAATCAAAAACCTCTAAAACAACATTTTAAAATCACTTGGTCAACAGATAAAAGGAAGCACAGAGAAGATGCTTTAAAAGAAGAAAAAAAGCCTCACATAGCTTCAGAGATTTCACCTCTAAGCAAATAACCCCCGTCTATTTCCATTGCTGTGCAAAGAACTCTGTGTACTGCACTCTTTTTCTGTGCCTTCACCGCGAATACTGTAACCTGAATATAACGTGACTCAATCACTTAAGACTAGGAGAATTCTCTCAATATCAGTGCTGCTCCTCCAAAAATCCTAAGCAACTTCAAGAGCCTAAGATACCATTGCAGCAGCATCAAAAGGCAGATGAACGTCTTCTTAAAAAGCAAAATAAGTCCTTATACATAGTATTCCTGGAAAAAAAATGAATTTTAAGTTTTGAGGCTTTTTTTAGGAAATATAATAATCTACAGTTTTTCCCCAGGGAAACCAACCAAAATGTAACCTTCCTCATTTACGCGCAGCCGTCTTCAGCTCTGGTAGCCCAGGAGGAGCCCGGATCACTAGAGTGTGGCCCTTGACTTTGCTGCCTCCGGCCAGCAGGACCATGTTAATCAGAGTTTAAGAGGATTATAATATCTTAAAATCTAAATCACTGTGTGAAGGTGGCACAATTAAAAAGCTCCGATACTCATGTAATCTTCTAGATCAGTGAGAGAATTATTTTAAGAGAGAAAAAAAATAACAGTTCTTAACAATACATTTTTTGGTGTGCTAATCACTTAATTCTTAACAAACAGAGGAACAAAATGACTTCAGACTCGAACTCTCACCTGATATGATGTCTATGGTTTGATTTTGCACCATCTCGGGAATATCATTAAAGGATTTATAGCCCTAGAAAATAGTTCAAAGTAAATTGATACACACAGTGAGTAGAGGGGTAATTCATGAGGATTCAGTTTTCAGCTTAACGTGGAGGAGAGAAGCAAAATAAAAATATTAACAGTCATCTTTAGGCTGAAATCATCACTCTGTGGTCATTAAAAGACTACCAAAAAATTTCCCCTTTAGAGAGGACTTTCTCTTTAAATTGTACCCATCAAAGACCTCGCTCAAAGTTTTTTGCTTTTAAACTGTTAACTCATGTTATCTATACTAGCATTTCTCAATCTGGGGTGATTCTGTCCTCCAGGGGACACCTGGCAATGTCCGGAGACATTTTGGTTATCGCAACTATGCCGCCGTGTAGCAGGGACCCAGGGGGCTCGTAAACACCCTACAATGCATGGGTCAGCCCCCACCACAGAGAATCATCCACAGTGTAGACAGCGCTGAGGCTGAGGAGCCCCGATCTTTGCAATGTTCCACGTGCAGGTAGAAAGTGAATTTCCCAAACCAGAGTCGTATTTTCCAAAGCACTTAGGAAGTAAGAGCAGGGATCTAGTCTCACCCAATGCACAGCTTACAGAGGACATACATTTTAATGAGGTTGAAGTGAAAACCAAAACAGCCATGCCAAGCTATGTCATTTGGGGCTACATCTGGGACAAGAAGACGTCATTATTTCCAAATAACTGAACAGACAGCATCTCCTCTGGAAGGGTTTCACTGGGTTTCTTAGCTGTGTGCTGGTGTCTTTAGCCATCTGCTGGGGAACACTGTATCGACTACAACTCGTTACAGACTCAATGTCTGGGCACCCCCACCTCCCGTCCCTCGCATCACACCCTGAAATCCTAACCCCTACGTGAATGACGGACGGTATTAGGAGGTGGAGCCTTCCGGAGGCGACTAGGTCATGAGAGCGAAGCCTCATGAATGGGATTAGTGCTTTTATAAAGGGGGCTCCGGGCAGCTCTCTCCACCACGTGAAGACACAACGGGAAAACGGTCGTCTGAAGCCTGGAGGAGTCTCTCGCCACAACTCAGTTGTGCTGAGACCCCCTGATCTTGGATGTCCCGATGCCAGAACTGTGAGAAATAAACTTCTCTCATTGGGAAGCCGCCCGGCCTGTGACAGGCTCTTACATCAGTCCACTCTAAGGTACAGACTTTATAAGATTGATGGTGCCAGCAAGTTTCCAGTTTAGCCTGGTAACGTCGATGTTGGAAAAAGAACAGCAACCACTCCTGTTTCCTCAACGGTGACTAAGCCACCAGCACACAGGTGTTTGGATGGGTGTACACCTGACCTACACCTGACCCCTCTGCGTTTATCTGCCTTTGCGCTTGTGGGGGTCACCCGTTGAAAGAGGTTCTATGGGAGAAGGGGCCTTACAGATCTCTTGGATCAGTTCCCTCATTTAGCAAATGAGGGGACACCAGGACACAAAGACCAGGAGTTTCTAGTGACTTGTTTAAGGTGACACTTGACTTTGTCAGTAGATGAGTGTTTAACAGATTATCTGATGACTTTTTTATACCTGCGCTAAAAGACAGAGTCAAGAATAACACTAATTCCCTCCCTTTCCTGCAGGCCTAGGGCATGCTTACTGAATCATCATCTATAAAGAAATATTTATGGTGCACTCAACATATAGGTTGAATAAAGAACAATAATTGGTAGGCTATCAGGGAAATGATGATGTTCTAGACCAACGTAACCCCTGCCAGTTCGAGGGTTTACACTCCAGTGGGACCAGACACGTTAAAGCAATCATTATACTTACGAGGATCTTAACAAAGAATATCTGGTGTGCTGTAAGAATGCATTAAGAAGGGTTTGACTTGGTCAAGATACCCAGGAAAGGCCTCATTAAGAACGTGATATCAAGGGCGTGTGGGTGGTTTGGTTGGTTAAGCCTCCAGCTCTTGATTTTGGCTCAAGTCATGATCTCAGGGTCATAAGATAGAGCCCCAGGCTGGGCTCTGCACTCAGCGGGGAGTCTGTCTGAGGTTCTCTCTCTCCCTCTCCCTTTGTCCCTCCCCCACTTGCTCTCTCTCTCAATGTCTCTCATATAAATAAATAAATCTTTAAGAAAGTGATATCGAATGCTTTAAGTAGCTAGTTCTTAGCAGCCTAAGTGGCTGGCCACAGGCGAGAGTGGCAGGCGTAGCCCGGAGCAGGTGCGTATGTGCAGAAGGGAGAGGAGATGGAGCGACAGGGCTGACTCATGCAGAGTGGGAGGGCACCTCGCATCAGAGTCAGCACGGGGTTTGGCACTACACCCACCAAATTCTGAGTCCCAGGAAGGCGAGATCATCTTTTGCTTTTTATCTCTAGCATGGTGCTTTGCACACAACAGATGCTTAACACACATTTCTTGAAGTGCAATGAGCAAAACTACCTGGAGGATAATAGTTAACACCCTTCTTGGCAACCCTCTTTCCAAAATTTGAGGCCTTTTTTTTGTTGTTGCAGTTACCTCTTTTCTTATGTACTAGTCTACCCTTTAACTTGATGTAAAACAAACCACTGTAATTTTTTTTTCCAAAAAAACATACCTGTTGGACCAGGCTGGACAAATCTGTTTGAAGAACATCATTGATATTGTCAATTTGCTGATCCAAAGATGGGAGCTGAAAATTCATAAAACAAAATATAAGGCAAGGTGGTTACTTCCAACATTATTTGTCATAAAAAAGGGAGTCATCTTATATCCAAGTCCCAAAGTCTCTATATTTCAGGGTATGATTTAAGTTTCGTTTGAACAACAGAATATTGTTTGGGGAAAAAGACATTTAGCTCAGAGTGGCCTCTACAGGCATTAAGTTTTAGATGTTTGGAGGGCTCCTGTTGCAGCTAGCAAAAATTAGGGAAAGAAATTTAACACAGATCAAATATGTGTGATCTCACAATTTAAGGTACCGAATATTGTTCAATAAAGTGTGAACAAACTTTTTAAAAACATGTTTAAAAGCAGTACAGCCAAAGGTTATGCTGGTGAGTGGTCTGGAATACGGTTTTCTTTTACAGCATTGTTCATGGATTTAAAGTGTTCTATCTCTCGCAAGACAAACATCACGGACCTCCTGACATGATATACCAGGGAGGACACAATATCACTCTTGTGATATCCCCAGCAAGTATGCATGACTCAGGTCTAATCGTGAGGGCACACCAAATAAACTTAAATTGAAGGTCCTTCGATAAAATAAATGGCCTATAGTCTTCAAAAATGTCAATGTCAAAAAAGAAGACGACGCGGGGGGGGGGGACTGTCCCAGATTGAAGGAACTAAACAGACATGACAAATAAGACCACGTATGATCCTGGACTGGCCCTTAGACCAGAGAAAGAGAAACAGCTGTACAGTCAGTTTTTTAGGGAAAATTAGCAAAATTTTAATGTAAACCATGGACTAGATGGTCATATTGGATCAGTGTTACATGTCCTAATTTTGAGAACCATATAATAAAGGTTGTGTATGGTTAGGAAATGCACTGAAGGGGGTGCGCCTGGGTGGCTCAGTCATTAAGCGTCTGCCTTCAGTTCAGGTGATGATCTCAGGGTCCTAGGATCGAGCCCTGCATCAGGCTCCCTGCTCTGTAGGAAAGCCTGCTTCTCCCTCTCCCACTCCCCCTGCTTGTGTTCCCTTTCTTGCTGTGTCTCTCTGTGTCAAATAAATAAATAAATAATCTTAAAAAAAAAAAAAGGAAATGCATTGAAATATTTAGGGGTAACAGGACATAGTCTGCAACTTACCTGCAACTAGTCTGCAACAAGTGATTGAGAAAAACACAAAATGCATAGTATTTTATACATATAAATGACAGTATGTGTAGTTGGTAGATACAGAGATTGGTAAACAGATAAAATATGATGAAGCAAATGGAGCAAAAGGCTGGCAATTGGTGCGTCTGGGTAAAGGGTATAGGCAGGAGTTCCTTGTACCGTTCTTGCAGATTTTCTGCATGTTTGAAAGGATGTCAGAATAAAAAGTTGCTCCCAGAAGACTCAATCCCATACAATTTAAATGCAAGGGAAGATTCCAGCCTCTGAAAAACTGCACTGGTGACCACAGTGATATGCATAACACATACATACACACTGAGACTGGAGAAAAGTCTGCATAATGTTGACCCATGAGTTAGAAAGGTGAGAAGAGTATAGTCACATTAAAATACTGCTTTTTAAAAAAATGTGGTGTGTATATACCACTAGCTTGATACATTAAAAATCATGAGGAGACATGATTATTTTATCTACATCTCTGACTTTATATATTCAAGCTGCTCTAAATTCTTTCTTTCCCCCCTAATTTTCTCTTTGGAATATGGGGAATTACCTTATGTTTAGGCATACGTGGCTAATACACTAGGCATCTCATTTGAAACTACATTTTAATTTTTAAAGGTCTACAAAAACACATCCTGCTTCCTTTTTTCTTTTTTAAAGCTGAATTTATTCTGCTAGGTTCCACCAAATCAACTGCAGAGAACACTTAAGAAGGGGTTTACCATTATTTCTTCTGCCTGGCTGCAGCCGTGCCAACGTGGCGATCAGGAAGCCGGCAGAGACCGAGGCCACCATGCACCTGACAAGGGTCCCCATGGCACTGCCCCGTAGCAAGGTCACCTCCTCACCTGACCCAGATTGGTATTGTCCTTCAGCTGGCTGAGAGACATTCTGATGTCGTTGCAAGTGGTGGCCACTGGCGGGGAAGAGCACATAGGGTCACTGAGTGACTGCTCCACGTTCGTTTTCACATCACTGAGGCTGGTGTTAAGTTGTGCAGTTGACCTCTTCAGCTCCTTTAAGGTGTTGTTCACGTTCAACAAGGCTTCTTTGGTCTCTTTGATTGCTGTGGGGACACACCTGGCTTCAGAACAGATGGACCCACCAGGCAGGCAATGGAAACCCGTTCTCATCTATAAAGTACCCTCAGGGAACTCGAGATGGGCTTATAACGAACATTGGGAGGCAACCAGAGGAGCCTGCCAGGGGAATACAGGGACACTGTTGGCCTCCTCACCCAGCTCCCACAGCCAGCTCTGCTTTCCCACCTTGGGGCTCTTTGGACAAGAAGGAGCAAGAACCAGCCCAGGAATGCAAGAGGGACGCCAAGGAGCAGCACTCTCTGGCCAGCACCGGAACAGTCATGGTAGGAAAAGGTGTCGCACCCCTAGCATCACCCAGGCTTGAAGAGGCCAGCTCTGACAAGCTAGCATCTTCAACCCTGAGCGGTCTTAACCCACATCAAAACTGATCACACCCAGACATATCTCAGCGACAGATATTCAGAGGGTTGGACTTAAACAGAGCAGCAGGTGAAGAGCACGGTTTGGGGTTCAGGCGGGTCTAGGGGCAGACCCCGGCCTTGCCACAGGCTGGTCACCGGAAACCAATTCCGGAAAGTTCTTTAGCGATTTCCTCATCTGAGCATGGTGAAACCACCACCACATGCATCATAACATGTGGGTACCAGAATGATCAGACAGATTCCACATTGTCTGTGAGGCCCTCTGTTCTACCTGGGGAGCCTCCCAGTCCAGGACACATTCTTATACTAGGAGATTCTTGATAATTGTTTGCTATCCGCCTGATTTTTCTGAGGTGCAGAGCTATGTGTTCATGACCAGGGTGGTCGTGAATTACATCCCTTTTCTACAGTGACTTAAAGCCACAGCAGTAAAAGATGTGAAATTTAAATCAGAGGGCACTGCTTTTCTCCTAAGCCAACAAGCCTTCCAGGCTCACAGAACAGTTGGCAGAGCATCAAGCCACACTCGGGTGTTGCAAGCAAAAATGTGAATGCCCTTAAAAACTGGTTTCCCCGACTTCCCTGACAATCACATACAACTTGAGTGCGAAAACCGCACGCGTATGTGGACGCATGTGCGTGCACGCACGCACACACACACACACACACACACACACACACACACACTTTAATGCATTGTGTTGTGGGATCTCGCCTGAGGTCTTATCCCAATTCTGCGATCACATTGTGATAGCATCTATGGCAAACTCTTTCACCTCTGGGGACCTCAGTTTCCTCATCTGTAAATTGGGAAGCTGGGTGGGTCATCTCTTGGTTCTTAGGAGAGTCTATGACTCTCGGCTGTGTCCTAACAGGCTCATGGCATTGCCCATGTCACCCAAGATGGCACCATAACCCAGATCTGAAGCTCTACCCGGAGATCTGGGGAGGCTTCCAGGATTGGACCGTATGACCACTGGCCCCAAATTCTGTCATAAAATCTTAATATCTGCTTCAATCCTGTCTCTTGAATTTTGGCCCAGTCATGTCTTAACAGTGTTGAAGATAGAATATTTAAGAGTTTGTCAAAGAGTCACTCTGGGAGTCAGTGTCTTGTCTCTTGCACCTACAACCCAGATTATCAGCAAAGCGTGGGCTCGTATCAGAGGCTCAGTGAATGTCTACCATAGCAAACATAAGAAACAAAGAACAGGGTTGTAGTAGAAAACACATGACAGGATGCAAAACAGTGTGCCAAAGTGTGCCTCCCATCACACAACACGCACCTCACATTTCAATGTGGTTTACCTCTCACAGTTTCCATTTTAAGAGAAGGTATTTTAAGAGACAAACAACAACAACCTAGAATGATGGGGTGGTAAAATAAACGGATGGCCCAGAATATGTGTGTCCATTTAAGTATAGTCTATAGCCATTCTGGGTAATGGGTACTATTCTGTCATGTCCTAAGAAAGACTCAGAGGTAATAAATACATATATTTTTCCAAAGGCTTCAAAGTATTTTATGTCTATAAAGTATCTACTGGGTTACAACTCTGGGAGTCATTCCAGACTTAGCAAGATCACATATATTATGTATCTGAAGTCAGTGGAAAGGTATTTCAGATTCCTAATTTTGGTTAATTAACATTTTACCAGCTCATAGCACATTTCCTTTGTAGATCCTGATCTGCAGCTCAAATAAGATTTACACAGATGAATTCTCATGTTTCTGCTTTCTCTAAAACCACTAACCACGTAAAGCTGCAAAGATTTTTTAGAAAAAATTTGTCCAAGCATTGATTCTCAATGTTTTGGCTAAGATCCAGTGCAGCATCTGTTCTTATCAATTCAATGTCTGATATGTCCTCTATCTAAGTACAATATATTAAATGGATTTTTGGAGCAGGGGGATGGAATGAGTTTACTCCATCCACTCCACACATTGACCTGGCATTGCAGTGCCTCCAGGAATGGTGCTCCCTTCAAGGATAAAAAAAAAAAAATTGTCAAAGCAGTTTATTAAGCATAGTATAAGATGTTCTGGCAACATCAAGAGCTAAACTTTAACGTATTTAGCCTGTTTAAAAAAAATAATAAAACTTTAACACTAACGTAGGAAGCACAGAAGAGAACAATAAGATCTATTTTAATGGCCTTTAATCCAAAGAAAATTATAATCCAGACAGTAAAAATGGCCCAAAGTAAAGGTACACAGCAACCACATTGCATCATTCATGTATTTTTGCATAGAATTTACCATCACATAATTTTGGAGCTGGAGAACTTAGAAGACTAATTTTCCAAATGCCGGGCATCCTCCCATGGGCACACCAGCGCATGAACCCTAGATTCCTAACTCCTCCTCCAAGTTACTCTGTGCTGTCTTGCCATGGATGGCACAAAAGCACCCTACATCTTAACACTCCCCAGTGGTGTTGGTACCCAAATACCATCTAGTGTAGACCAAGCAGCACAGGCTTTGTAGTTAGACCTGCATCTGAATCCCAACTCCACCATTCCCCAGCTACCTGGTCTTGGACAAGTTACGTGATCTCTGAGCCTTACTGAGTTGGTAAAATGGAGGTGACTATACCAATCAACTCAAGGCCTTCAACACTCTAAATAATACTTTATGGCTAATGATTTCTATAAACAGTTGCTGTGGACTTTGTTGGTTGACATCTCAGAAGCCATGGCATCTGTCTCCTGGGATGTAGCAGACCTACGTTTGGATAACATGGGTCCCACATCCCACTTACCCATTTCCCCTGTGTAGCACTGGTCCAAAGATGGCTGTGGAACCCCAGTTGGCCCAACTGGAGGGAAGTCTGGTTGAGGAGGAGGAGCAATGTGGCTGGTGTTAACCCTCTTGCAATTATAAGGGGATTTTGCATTAGAGTGATGTGGACATCGTAGAGAACGGTTGGGTGGAAAAAAATCTCACCACTAGATCAAGCCTTACCTGAAGCCAGTGTCAGTTACATGAACAATTAATCCACTTAGCTGAAAGCCAAATAGAGACAGATTTTCTATATGTGCTGGGGAAATGACATATAATTACTCAAGAGATGTTTCTAAGAGAAGAGAGATGACTGGAGACATTAGATTGTAAAGGTCACAGAGCCGGCCCAAATCATTAACCCATTGATAAACTGCAAATGCACGAAGCTATGATGAGGGGACATGGACGATAATCAATAGGAGTGATGCCAAAGATGTGGGAGGTTCAGCATTTTATAGGAGTGACAATTCTCCCAGTGAGGAGAGGAGGAGCCACTAGGAGCCCATGTCTTTTCATTGTCTGTTCCTGGTGGTTGGTGAAGTAATATCTCCTGCTAAGCACAGGACGGGGCAAGGGGCAAAGGGCTCCTAGACAGTGTTGTCGAACCCCCAAAGCAGCTAACTTTGGAACCTCCATACCTCCAATAACTTGTCATATGTGATATATTTCCTGTTATTTTAGCCACTTAAAGGGTCTTTGGCATTGATACCACATTGATGACACCTCCGAAAGACCTCTAAGAATCGTTGGCAAAATTCCCAAAGCAAATGAAAACAACTAGAAATTGATTTGAATAGATATATTCACAGAGTGCATCAAGGGCAACTAAAAAAAAATCAAATGACTACAGACATTAAAAGATCAGGATGCTTATAGTCAAAAGGAGTTGCCTAGCAACTGAAGCACGACTATGAAAGAACATAATCCATTTTCTACTCCATCACCAGCAAAGTTACAGTATCCTACACTTAAAAAATGTAGGTAAGGTCTGCAGGCTTTTATTCATTCAAGAAATGACAATTCTTTCCGAGCCAGACACTGTGTTGGGTGTCTCCAGACATAAGCTAGGAGAATTAAGACATGAACAAAACGAACAGGCAGAGGAAGCATGTGCAGGACAGGGTTCTGAGAGAGAATTATGCCTGCAGAGACCTATGGTAAAGGCTGAGATTCGTGGCTTGGAAGGGAAGGTTTGGGGGTTGGAGGGTTGAGATGGGAAGTGACTGGAAGGATGGGCAGGAGCCAGATATGGAAGGAAGGAAGGAAAGAAGGAAGGAAGGAAGGAAGGAAGGAAGGAAGGAAGGAAGGAAGGAAGGAAGGAAAGAAGGAAGGGAGGGAGGGAGGATGGGTGTCTAGAGTCACATCCTTTCTCTGGGCCTCAGTTTCCTTGCACTGGAAGGACGTGGTTGGTGACGAGGGGAGCAGGTGTCAGGGAGGCATCTAAGTGGCACCCACAGCAGAGGACACGCCTTCAGTTGCAAGTAGACCAGTTGCAGGGTCAAGGAGAAGAGCAAGGAAAGACTAATCCGTTGGTTAAAATGAATCTTACCAACTCCTGACCTGTTCTGCATGTCTTCCCATTTCCTGTTTCCATGTCTTTGAACTCTAAGGGGCGGAGTGGGGGTGGGAGGAGTTGGTGGCAGGGAGGAATACCAAAGGAGTGGGCGTAACTTTCCAACTTCAACACAAGTCCTTCCCTTGTGGCCTGTCTTCTCAGGAATCCTGGCTCGTGAACGAATTCACAGTGGCAGGATGACAAATGTAAGACACAGATGAACTGTCCTCTCTCTCAAACACTTAGCACAGACATCTCCTCAACATTTGGAAGGGACTTGGAGTCTCTTTTTTTTTTTCATTGAAATTGAACATGCAGTTTCTTAAAATCAGTACATCTGCTCACTTAGATCACTGACTGTGGTATCTTAAGATATCTCTATAGGGGCGCCTGGGTGGCTCAGTGGGTTAAGCCTCTGCCTTCGGCTCAGGTCACGATCTCAGGCTCCTGGGATCGAGCCCCGCATCGGGCTCTCCGCTCAGCGGGGAGCCTGCTTCCTCCTCTCTTTCTGCCTGCCTCTCTGCCTACTTGTGATCTCTCTCTGTCAAATAAATAAATAAATAAATAAAATCTTAAAAAAACAAAAAAGATATCTCTATAGATTCCTCTTTCCCCAAAGTTGTTCTTTCCAGGAAAAAGGAAAGAGTAACCAATAGACCCCCAAAGACCTAAACTTCTCGAGGCTACTCATCTTCTGTAGCAAGAGTCAACAAGCTTTTTCCGTAAAGGGGCAGATGGTAAATATTTCACGCTTTGTGGGGAACAGGGTCCCTGCTGCAACTATTCAACTCTGCTGTCAGATGCCCCCTCACCGGAGGAGCACAGCTGCCTTTCAGTAACCGTCTTTACAAAACAGGTGGCAGGCTCCTGGCAAATGCTGCTGTTATTATTTCAAAGGACTTGTAGACAATTAGTGCAACCTATTTGGCACAAACTTTAAAAACAAAAACAAACCCAAACCATTGTAGGGCTGTGTGTCTTTACCTGGCATTTGGCATGCTACATCCCACAACAAAGGGGAGCGTGATCCTGGGAAGCCAGAGACTTCCAGTGGGATCCCACACTAGCCCATTTCCCGTGTGGTGCTTACCTTCCGCCATGGCCTTGATGTTATCAAGCACGGGCGTCACTTTAGGTCTTAGCTGTTCGTGAATTCCGCCTCCTAGCAATGACTTAATATCTAAAGGCAAGGAAGCAGAAGGGGCTGTGAGGATAGGCTCCAAGGACTTCCTCATCTCTTAACCCACATTTTCCTTCTTCTGCAGGATGTCCTCCCTTGGAAAGTCATGAGGGGTCTCTCCTGCCCTGAAAGCCCCCTTTTCACCCTTGACCCCATTTAGGTGTTGATTCTTGGGGGAGATTTCTTCATGCTGTTCAAAGTTCCCACACCAGCAGTCAGTCTCCCGTGAAAAAGCAATCAGCACAGACTGGGTATTTAATCCTGCGGGTGACTCCTGCTGGTTTTGCAGCGAGATGAGCCCATACAGAGACAGCGAGAGTGGCGCCCCCCAGTGCCTTCCCCAGGAGTCACACCCGGCATCTCAGGGTGGAGCCCTGGAGCTCTCTGTGGGGGTCCGTGAGCATCTGGCCTTCGTCTCCAGCTACCGTGCGCATCCCTTTGAAAGATGTGTCCTGTGGTATCAGGAAAGCCTCAGAGAGGTGACTTTGGGGTCTGGAAACACTCCAAAGAGTTGCCATATAAACTAACGAGAATTGTTTCTTTGCTTTATGCCATTTCAGGTTACAACAGTATTCACAGGGACCCACAGTTCTTGGGTAGCGGGAAATCTGTCCTAGGAACTCAGTGTTTATATAGTTGAGCCATGTATCTCTGATCTCTTCAGCTAGGCCAGGGGTTCCCAACAGGGACATTTATGGACGTTTCGAGTGGGACAATTCTTTGTGGTGGGGGTTGTCCTGTGTATTGTAGGGTGTTTGGAAGCCTCCCTGGCCTCTATCCAAGCATGCCGGCAGCACTGCCCTCACCCTCACCTGTTGGGACAACCAAAATATATCCAGATGTTGCCTGGAAGGCAAAATAGCCCCTGGGGGAGAACCACTGAGCGAGGCTCTGCGGGACCTCTTTGGGGGCCTGCGGGGACCAGCACCGCCCACCCCCTTATTTCTGAAGCCCACTGGTTTCTCCGGGGAGCCCATCTCTGTCTGTGACCATGGATCTGAGGACCTGGGGAAGGCAGAACAAGCACTCATGACCACAGGAAAGCAAAGGCATTCTTACCATAAAGGCTGGGTTTTACTCATCGGGGAACAAATGGCAAATTGTCCATAACTCTAGGGAATTGTTCAGCTTTGCCCCAACTTTGATGCAGAAGTTGTAGAAATGGCATACTCGATCACTTAGCCCATGTTTCATGGGAGACAGCCAGAGTATGTTCTAGCCAAACCAACCAACCAACCAACCAACCAACCAACCAACCAACCAACGAAGTTGAGGCAACTTAAAGTTTTACTCACTATCCAGATCCGAGAATGCCTTTTTCTTCGTGGTTGCATACTGGCTCAGTACATAGTTGATTTGCTTTAAAAAAAAAAAATTGCATGGAACTCTTCTAAAGTCCAAAGCCATAGTAAAGAGATTTAACCAAAACTATCTTGAATCAGAACATTTTAAAAAGAAAGCGGGTTCTTAGAGATACTTGTATTTTCTGATACCCAGACTTCTTAACACTCCAAAACTTCTAGGCTTAGGAAATAGGATTTGTAATTTCTCCTGATTCTGTGCATTGGTTCTGTGGAGAGTCGGGGCAGAGCTGGTGGGGCTGGGATCAAAAGGGCCCCTCCCCTGACATGGCCTCTCATCTTCTCCCATCCACGTACCAATGAGGCCCAAATCTGCTTAGCTTCTGAGATCAGAAGAGATCGGGCACCTTCAGGGTGGTCTGGCCATAGACTGTGGCCTCTCATCTTCTAAGTGGCCAGCCTGAGTATTTTCACACTATGGTGTGAAGAGCAAGAGTGGACACCGTGAAGTCTCTGGAAGCTTGAGGTCAGAGCTGACTCAAGGTCACACCCATTGCATTCTTTTTATCAAAGCAAATCACAGGCACGGACCAGATTCAAGGGGTTGGAAAGAGATCCACCTCTTCAAGCGAGGGACTAAAAAGAATTTGAGGCCATTGTAATCTACTGCATTAAGACTAGCCATTTTATTCAGTGGCTACTACTGAGCTGACTTCTGAAGGTGCTGCTTACCCTCCTGTCTTCTGGACCCTAGCGGACCAGCTTCCCCACACCCCCGGCGACACTGGGTGTTACCATTGGTTGAATAACCATCGCCGATCTCCTCAGTGAAAATGCACGTTAGTATTTAAATTTTCATTTTTCCAACTACTAGAGTAAAGTTAAATATCTTATTATGTTTGGGGCCAATTATATTTCCTCGTTAAAGTGACTACTCACATTTTGCCCATTTATTATACATTTGTTAGACCTCTTCATTTATTTTGAACTAGATAAGTTTTCCCCAAAGTTATGACAATTTACAATCCTTCCAAGATTGTGAAAGCAATCCCAAAGTTCACCAGCCACGACTGTCATATGTGTAATGTTGCCTCCTTTTTAGGAAAAAGGTTTTACTTTGAAATCTTTAGAATGGTGGGTAAAAAAATATGAATTTTTATTCACAGATGGGGAAAAGTAAACATTTTCCTCTTATAAAGCTATGGAAAAAATTAGCTTCTCTGACCCCAATATTTAAAAAAAAAAATGCTTGCAGTTTTTGCTCTTTTAGTTCCAAACCCATTTTTAAAAAACTGGTACGATATTCAATATGTTATTATTGTTTAGAATATAACAAACTTAGAAGAGCACATCTCTCTGTGAACAGGCTCATGGATTCTGTTGGACTCTGATTAGGGAATTCAACAGGAAGGCATCCTTCTCCACATACTGGTACCTGTGAGCTCAGCAGCAATTATTTGGGCTGGTTTCTACTCAGATAGTTTTAAAAACAATATTTTCTACAGGCAAGCCATCACATGCTTCTGCGATACGGAAGAACGTGCCCTCTAGCCATACTGTTCCCTTCTCCCCAAAACAACTTCTGTGTGTGAGTGTATGTGGGCACGTGTGTCCCCTTCCTAAGAAATTCTACACGTCTATGCAGATATGAGCAAACGGGTGTTTATACAGCAGGAAACTCTTGAAACGCTTGCTCATGACAAGAGTAACTTCGCGCAAACCATGCGCAGTTAACTATGCTGCCTAAAAGAAAGGACAGTGGCACCCACAGATTTTTCTTTAAAAAAAAAAATCACGAGACCCATAAAATAGTTAAGCAGTTATGTAATAAATACTATAATTTTATGCTATGCCTTAAAATAAAGTAGTAAAATAATGACACCCGTTCTGAAATGACACTTT